>CM076537.1:1153095-1342450 GCA_038429875.1 Poecile montanus | reverse complement strand
TCTGGGAATGAAAAGATCTGGGATGGGGAAAATCTGGGAATGGGGAAAATCCGGGAATGGGGAAAATCTGGATGGGGAAAATCTGGGAATGGGGAAAATCCTGGAATGGGGAAAATCCTGGATGGGGAAAATCCTGGAATGGGGAAAATCCGGGAATGAAAAGATCTGGGATGGGGAAAATCCGGGAATGGGGAAAATCCAGGAATGGGGAAAATCCTGGGATGGGGAAAATCCTGGAATGGGGAAAATCCGGGAATCAAAAGTGCTGGGATGAGGAAAATCTGGGAATGGGGAAAATCCTGGGATGGGGAAAATCTGGGAATGGGGAAAATCCGGGAATGGGGAAAATCCGGGAATGGGGAAAATCCAGGAATGGAGAAAACCCCAAACCCAAGCTCGCCAAATGGGATTTGAAAGGGAACAAATCCATGAAATCCCGCAGGAATTGAATCCCGGGGTTTTTTGGGAATGTTTTTCCCCCCGGAATATTCCGGATCCGTTCTGGGATCCCGTTTTTATTCCATCCTGGGATTTTCCCACCGGCTCCGGATAATTCCCATTCCCGGCGATGATTTCCTGCCTCTCTCCTGGGAAATTCCCGCCTCATTCCGGCAGCTCTTCCTCATCCTCCTCTTGTGAACGCCCAGCGGAAAAAATTCCCAGTTCTTTTTTATCAATTCCCGGTTTTTTTCCAGCTCTGAAAATTCCCTAAAATCCCAAATTCCTCCTTTTTCCCATCCATTAAATCGATTTTAATTGAATTGATTTGAATTCCTATCAATTAAAATAAAGTTTTGTTTCCCTAAAATCCGTTTTTTGTTATTTTCCTTGTTTTTTATTCCCAATCCCATCCCGAAAAATTTCATCCCGGAATATTTTGATTGATTTTAATTTATTTAATTTATTTTAATTTATTTTTTGGGGATATTCAGCGGGAAAAGCGGGAAGGGGATGAAAATAAAAAGGGAATAATTGGGATTTGGGTTAAAAAGGGATTTTATGGAATCACAATTCCCGACCCCTCCCTCATTCCGGCTTTTTTTTTTTTCCTTTGGATCCAGGGAAAAAAAAATCCAAAAACTTCCCCAAAAAAATAATTATTGAAATTAAAAAATAAATAAAATAAAATAATAAAAAAATAAAATTAAAAAATTACAATTAAAATTAAAAAAAGAAATTAAAATTACAATGAAAAAAAAAGAAATAATGATTCAAATGAAAAAGAAATTAAAATTAAAAGTCAATTAAATTGCAATTAAAAATTAATTTATTTAATTAATTTAATTTTATAAAGTTTATTTTAATTTTTAAGTTAATAAAATTTATTTAAATTATTTAATTCATTAAATAATTAATTAAAATGAAAAAGAAATTAAAATGAAAAAGAAATTAAATTACAATTAAAAAGAAATAATTAAAATGAAAAAGAAATTAAAATTGAAAAGAAAATTAAATTACAATTAAAAAAGAAATAATTCAAATGAAAAAGAAATTAAAATCAAAAATCAATTAATTTACAATTAAAAAGTAAATAATTAAAATGAAAAAGAAATTAAAATGAGAAAGAAATTAAAATTACAATTAAAAAATAAATAAGATTAAAAGTAAGAAATAAATTAAAATGAAACAATAAATTAACATTAAAATTAAAATAAATAAAAATAATAATTAAAAAAAAATAAATTAAAACCTCAGCTCACTAAAAACCCTCAAAAAAAGGATTTAATTTCATTTTTAATTCACTTTTTCTCCTGCCTGAAGACTGAAAAAAAATTTTAATTTTTTATTTATTTTAATTTTTATTTTATTTAATTAATCGAAATTTAAATATAAAAAAATAAAATTAAATTAAAATTAAAACCTCAGCTCCCTAAAATCCCAAAAAAAGGATTTTAATTTTTTTAATATTAAAATTTAAAAAAATAAAATTAAAAAAAATGGTAAAATTAAAATAAATAAAATTAAATTAAAATTAAAACCTCAGCTCCCTAAAAACCCTAAAAAAAGGATTTAATTTCATTTTTAATTCATTTTTTCTCCTGCCTGCAGAGTGAAAAAAAAAGATTTTAATTTTTTATTTATTTTAATTTATTTTTTATTTATTTATTTGATTAATTAATCAAAATTTAAATATAAAAAAAATTAAATTAAATTAAAATTAAAACCTCAGCTCCTAAAAACCCCAAAAAAGTATTTTAATTTTTTAAAATTAAAATTAAAAAAAAAAATAAAATTAAAAAAATAATTAAATTAAAATTAAAATAAAATAATAAAATTAAAATTAAAACCTCAGCTCCCTAAAACCCCCCCAAAAAAAGGATTTAATTTCATTTTTAATTCCCTTTTCTCCTGCCTGAAGAGTGAAAAAAAAATTTTAATTTTTTTAAATCAAAATTAAAATATAATAAAAATAAATTAAAATTAAAATCCAAAAAAGGATTTTAGTATTTTTTTTAATTAAAACCTCGCTAAAACCCCCCCAAAAAAAGGATTTAATTTCATTTTTAATTCCCTTTTTCTCCTGCCTGCAGAGTTCAGACTTGAGGGCCGGGCTGGGAATTCTTCATTAATTAAACCCGGCTTCGTTAGGCTGGGTTTTAATTAAGAGCAGAACAAACCCTTGGTTTTTCCGCCCGTGGAAATCCGACCCGAATTCCCAAATTTGTTTTGTTTCCCGCATTTTCCCACATCTCCATTTTCCAGCTGGAATGAAAATCCCGGCCCGGAGGCTCCGGAGGCGCCGGGAGCCGGAAAAATCCAAAAAACCAAAAAAAAACCCGGGAATTTGGGATTTTTAATGGATTTTTAATCCTTTTTTTGGGAGGGAAAGGTTTGGATTTGGGAAAAGTTTGGATTTGAGGAAAGTTTGGATTTGGGAAAAGTTTGGATTTGGGAAAGGTTTGGATTTGGAAAAGTTTGGATTTGATTTGGGGGGAAAAGTTTGATTTGAGAAAATTCTGCATTTTGGAAAAGTCTGGATTTGGGAAAAGTTTGGATTTTGGGAAAAGTTTGGATTTGATTTGGGGGGAAAAGTTTGGATTTTGGGAAAAGTTTGGATTTGAGAAAATTCTGCATTTTGGAAAGTTTGGATTTTGGGAAAGGTTTGGATTTGGGAAAAGTTTGGATCAGGAAAAGTTTGGATTTGGGGGGAAAAGTTTGGATTTGAGAAAATTTGCATTTTGGAAAAGTTTGGATTTGGGAAAAGTTTGGATTTGGAAAAAGTTTGGATTTGGGAGAAGTTTGCATTTTAGAAAAGTTTGGATTTGAGAAAAGTTTGGATTCCAGAAAAGTTTGGATTTGGGGGGAAAGTTTGGATTTAGGAAAAGTTTGGATTTGGGAAAAGTTTGGATTTGAGAAAATTCTGCGTTTTGGGAAAAGTTTTTATTTGGGAAAAGTTTGGATTTTGGGAAAAGTTTGGATTTGAGAAAATTCTGCATTTTGGAAAAGTTTGGATTTTGGGAAAAGTTTGGATTTGAGAAAATTCTGCATTTTGGGAAAAGTTTGGATTTTGGGAAAAGTTTGGATTTGATTTGGGGGG
Source organism: Poecile montanus (assembly GCA_038429875.1). Classification (NCBI taxonomy): domain Eukaryota; kingdom Metazoa; phylum Chordata; class Aves; order Passeriformes; family Paridae; genus Poecile; species Poecile montanus. The sequence goes on along the minus strand of CM076537.1, from coordinate 1,338,912 downwards.
AAAAGTTTGGATTTGGGAAAAATTTGGATTCAGGAAAAGTTTGGATTTGGGGGGAAAAGTTTGGATTTGGGAAAAGTTTGGATTTGGGGGGAAAAGTTTGGATTTTGGGAAAAGTTTGGATTTTGGGAAAAGTTTGGATTTGGGAAAAATTTGGATTTGGGGGGAAAAGTTTGGATTTAGGAAAAGTTTGGATTTGAGAAAATTCTGCATTTTGAAAAAGTTTGGATTTAGGAAAAGTTTGGATTCAGGAGAGGTTTGGATTTGGGGGGAAAAGTTTGGATTTGGGGGGAAAAGTTTGGATTTGGGAAAATTCTGCATTTTGGAAAAGTTTGGATTTGGGAAAAGTTTGGATTTTCCCCCTAATTCCCAAATTTGTTTTGTTTCCCGCATTTTCCCACATCTCCATTTTCCAGCTGGAATGAAAATCCCGGCCCGGAGGCTCCGGAGGCGCCGGGAGACGGAAAAATCCCAAAAAACCAAAAAAAAAACCGGGAATTTGGGATTTTAAATGGATTTTTAACCCTTTTTTTGGGAAAAGTTTGGATTCAGGAGAGGTTTGGATTTGGGGGGAAAAGTTTGGATTTGGGAAAAATTTGGATTTGGGAAAAGTTTGGATTTGGGAGAGGTTTTTATTTGGGAAAAGTTTGGATTTGGGAAAAGTTTGGAATTGGGAAAAGTTTGGATTTGGGGGGAAAAGTTTGGATTTGAGAAAATTCTGCGTTTTGGGAAAGTTTGGATTTGGGAAAAGTTTGGATTTTGGGGGGAAAAGTTTGGAATTGGGAAAAATTTGGATTTGGGAAAAGTTTGGATTCAGGAGAGGTTTGGATCTGGGGGGAAAAGTTTGGATTTGAGGAAAGTTTGGATTTTGGGAAAAGTTTGGATTTGGGGGGAAAAGTTTGGATTTGAGAAAATTCTGCATTTTGGAAAAAGTTTGGATTTGGGAAAAGTTTGGATTTGGGGGGAAAAGTTTGGATTTTGGGAAAAGTTTGGATTTGAGGAAAGTTTGGATTTGGGAAAAGTTTGGATTTGAGGAAAGTTTGAATTTAAGAAAATTCTGCATTTTGGAAAAGTTTGGATTTGAGAAAATTCTGCATTTTGGAAAAGTTTGGATTTGGGAAAAGTTTGGATTTGAGGAAAGTTTGGATTTGAGGAAAGTTTGGATTTGAGGAAAGTTTGGATTCCAGAAAACTTCGGATTTGGGGGGAAAAGTTTGGATTTAGGAAAAGTTTGGATTTGAGAAAATTCTGGATTTTGGGAAAAGTTTGGATTCAGGAAAAGTTTGGATTTGGGGGGAAAAGTTTGGATTTGAGAAAATTCTGGATTTGGGAAAAGTTTGGATTTGGGAAAAGTTTGGATTCCAGAAAAGTTCGGATTTGGGGGGAAAAGTTTGGATTTAGGAAAAGTTTGGATTTTGGAAAAGTTTGGATTTGAGGAAAGTTTGGATTTTGGGAAAAGTTTGGATTCCAGAAAAGTTTGGATTTGGGAAAAGTTTTTATTTGGGAAAAGTTTGGATTTTGGAAAAAGTTTGGATTTGGGAAAAATTTGGAATTGGGAAAAGTTTGGATTCAGGAGAGGTTTGGATTTGGGGGGAAAAGTTTGGATTTGGGAAAAGTTTGGATTTTGGAAAAGTTTGGATTCAGGAAAAGTTTGGATTTGATTTGGGGGGAAAAGTTTGGATTTGGGAAAAGTTTGGATTTTGGGAGAAATTTGGATTTGATTTAGGAGAGAGATTTTAATTTAATTAAATTTAAATTAAATTTAACAAATCTAAATTTATTTATTTTTAACACTATTTTATAATAATAATAATAATAATAATAATAATAATAATAATAATAATAATAAAAATGAAAATGAAAATAAAAATAAAAATAAAATAAATTATTTTTAATAATAATTTAATAATTATTTTAATAGGATTTTCCAATGTTTTTTTTAATTAACTTTATTCCAATTTTAGGGAACAAATCCTAAAAAAATTCCACTTTTTCCCCCCTCTGCCCTGAATATTTTTAGGAATCTCCCGATTTCCAGAAATTCCCGAACATTTGGGATCCCCAAACTCCCCCTGTCCCAAATCCCAGCTCCGATAATCCCTGGAAAAAGCCGGATCTCGTTAACCTCCGGATTTTCCCGGAAAATCCTCTTCTCCATCCATCTGCCTCCCAAAAAAAAACCGGGATTACCACAGAAAAACCGGGAATTAGGATTTCCTGCTCCTCGTCCCTCCAGAGACGCCAATTCCAGATAAAAAAAATCCCTTTGGAATATTTTGGGAGCTGAATTCCCGAATTTTCATGGAATTTCAACTTTTCCCTGCGGATTCCGGAGGATAAATCCCGGATTTCCGATGGATTCTATTTATAAATCCCAAAGGAATGGAGATGTCCTTGGCATTCCCGGGTTTTTTTTTCCGGGAATGCTGAGCTCGGAATTCTGACCCAAATCCTTTAACTCTTCCTTGGGAATGGGAATTTTTACATCCCGGGATTTTCTGGGAATATTTCCAAGGATGTGACCTTGGAAAAATCCAAATCCTGAATTTTTGTTTTAATTTTCATCCATAAAATTCCTCGATCCCAAATTTTTGGTTTTACCCCATCCCTAAAATTCCTGGATCCCGAATTTTTCCTTTAATCCTTAAAATTCCTGGATCCCAAATTTTTCCTTCAATCCCTAAAATTCCTGGATCCCAAATTTTTCCTTTAATCCCTAAAATTCCTGGATCCCGAATTTTTCCTTTAATCCCTAAAATTCCTGGATCCCAAATTTTTCCTTTAATCCCTAAAATTCCTGGATCCTGAATTTTTCCTTTAATCCCTAAAATTCCTGGATCCCAAATTTTTCCTTTAATCCCTAAAATTCCTGGATCCTGAATTTTTCCTTCAATCCCTAAAATTCCTAGATCCCAAATTTTTCCTTTAATCCTTAAAATTCCTGGATCCCAAATTTTTCCTTTAATCCCTAAAATTCCTGGATCCCGAATTTTTCCTTCAATCCTTAAAATTCCTGGATCCCAAATTTTTCCTTTAATCCTCATCCCTAAAATTCCTGGATCCCGAATTTTTCCTTTAATCCTCATCCCTAAAATTCCTGGATCCCAAATTTTTCCTTTAATCCCTAAAATTCCAGGATCCCGAATTTTTCCTTCAATCCCTAAAATTCCTGGATCCCGAATTTTTCCTTCAATCCCTAAAATTCCTGGATCCCAAATTTTTTCTTTAATCCCTAAAATTCCTGGATCCCGAATTTTTCCTTTAATCCTCATCCCTAAAATTCCTGGATCCCAAATTTTTCCTTCAATCCCTAAAATTCCTGGATCCCAAATTTTTCCTTCAATCCCTAAAATTCCTGGATCCCAAATTTTTCCTTTAATCCCTAAAATTCCTGGATCCCAAATTTTTCCTTCAATCCCTAAAATTCCTGGATCCCAAATTTTTCCTTCAATCCCTAAAATTCCTGGATCCCAAATTTTTCCTTCAATCCCTAAAATTCCTGGATCCCAAATTTTTCCTTTAATTCCTAAAATTCCTGGATCCCAAATTTTTTCCTTTAATCCATAAAATTCCTGGATCCCAAATTTTTGTTTTCAGCCTCATCCCTAAAATTCCTGGATCCCGAATTTTTTTGATCCCATCGGAGCAGGAAATGTGGGAATTGTTCCCAAAAAAGGTTCAGAGATAATAAAAAAAATTGGGAGAGGGTTGAGTCGGATCCGTCTGGAAAATTTGATCCCGGAATTTTTAAGGTTTAGGGATTGAAAGAGAGAATTTGGAATGGTGTGCGGTGGATAATCGGGAAAAAATTCCAGATATCCTCAGAAAAATTCTGGGATTGAAGGTGATGGGATGGGGAAAATCCGGGAATGGGGAAAATCCTGGAATCTCAAAGGTGTTGGGATAGGAAAATCCTGGAATCAAAGGTCACAGGATGGGGAAAATCCGGGAATGGGGAAAATTCTGGGATGGGGAAAATCCTGGAATCTCAAAGGTCCCAGGATGGGGAAAATCCTGGAATGGGAAAATCCTGGAATGGGGAAAATCCGGGAATGGGGAAAATCCTGGAATCAAAGGTCCTGGGATGGGGAAAATCTGGGAATGGGGAAAATCCTGGAATCGAAGGTGCTGGGATGGGGAAAATCCCCAGGATGATCCCAAATTCCAGGGGGTTTTCAGGGAAGTTTCTCCTGGCTGGATCCCACGGGATGAATTCCGGGATCCGTCGCTGGCAGCCAGCGGAAGGCACCAGTACAAACCAGTTTGGGCAGGATGAGGGATGGAAAGGATTCCCAATCCCAATCCCAAATCCAGGGAGAGCTCGGAGCGGGGCCGGCAACGGGGAAATGACGGAATGGGTTTGGAATAGGCGGAGTCGGAGCCGGCAGCCTCCCTCAGTGGAGTTTAGATCATCCCAAATTCCCCAATTCCCGAATTCCCGAATTCCGACACGGCCGGCGCTGCCACCAAATCCCGGGAACGCAGGATCCGGCTGGGATTGGGCACGGATTCCCGTGGCCATTCCCAATCCCATTCCCAATCCCATTCCCAATGCAAATTCCCAATCCTATGGCCATTCCCAATCCCAATTCCCAATCCTATGGCCATTCCCAATCCCATTCCCAATCCCATTCCCAATCCCAATTCCATTGTCACGGCCATTGCCATTCCAAGTCACACTCCCAATGCCATTCCCATTCCAAATTCCACTGCCATTCCCAATCCCATTGCCATTGCCATTGGCACTGCCATTCCCAATCCCATTCCAAATCACATTCCCAATCCCATTCCCATTGTCACTGACATTCCCAATCCCAATTCCCATTGTCACTGCCATTGCCATTCCAAATCCCATTCCAAATCACATTCCCAGTCCCATTCCCAATGCCAATGACATTCCAAATCCCAATTCCCATTGTTACTGCCATTGCCATTCCCAATCCCATTCCCAATCCCATTCCCAATCCCATTCCCAATGCCACTGACATTCCCAATCCCAATTCCCAGTGCCATTGCCACGGCCATTGCCATTCCAAATCCCATTCCCAATCCCATTCCCAATCCCATTCCCAATGCCACTGACATTCCAAATCCCATTCCCATTCCTAATCCCAATTCCCATTGTCATTGCCATTGTCATTCCCAATGCCCATTCCCAATGCCACTGCCATTCCCAATCCCATTCCCATTGTCACTGCCATTCCCAATCCCATTCCCATTGTCACTGCCATTCTCAATCCCATTCCCATTGTCACTGCCATTCCCAATCCCATTCCCATTGTCACTGCCATTCCCAATCCCATTCCCAATGCTGCTGACATTCCAAATGCCATTGTCATTGCCAATCCCAATTCCCAGTCCTCATTCCCATTGTCACTGCCATTCCCAATCCCATTCCCAATCCCATTCCCAATGCTGCTGACATTCCAAATCCCATTGCCATTGTCAATCCCAATTCCCAGTCCCAATTCCCATTGTCACTGCCATTCCCAATTCCTAATGCCATGGCCATGGTCACTGCCATTGTCATTGTCACTGCCATATTCCCAATGCTGCTGACATTCCAAATGCCATTCCCATTGCCATTCCCAATCCCAATTCCCAATTCCCATTGTCACTGCCATTCCCAATTCCTAATGCCATTGTCACTGCCACTGCTATTCCCATTCCCAATCCCATTCCCAATGCCACTGCCATTCCCAATCCCATTCCCAATGCCACTGCCATTCCCAATCCCATTCCCATGGCCATTCCCAATGCCATTGCCATTGCCACTGTCACTGCCAGTGCCATTCCAAATCCCATTCCCAATCCCATTCCCAATGCCAATTCCCAATGTCACTGCCATTCCCAATCCCAATTCCCAATGTCACTGCCATTCCAAATCACATTGCCATTGTCATTGTCACTGTGACTGCCATTCCCAATCCCATTCCCATTGCCATTCCCAATGTCACTGCCATTGTCACTGCCATTGTCATTTCAAATCACATTCCCAATGTCACTGACATTCCCAATGCCATTCCAAATCACATTCCCATTGCCATTCCCAATGCCACTGACATTGTCACTGCCATTGCCATTCCCGTGGCCATTCCCAATGCCACTGACATTCCCAGTGCCATTCCAAATCACATTCCCAATGCCATTCCTAATGTCACTGACATTCCCAGTGCCATTCCCAATTTCACTGCCATTGTCACTGCCATTGTCATTTCAAATCACATTCCCAATGCCAATTCCCAATGTCACTGACATTCCCAATGCCATTCCCAATGCCAATGCCATTCCCAATGCCACTGACATTCCCAGTGCCATTCCAAATCACATTCCCAATGCCATTCCCAATGTCACTGACATTCCCAGTGCCACTGACATTCCCAGTGCCATTCCAAATCACATTCCCAATCCCATTCCCAATGTCACTGCCATTGTCACGTCCATTGCCATTCCCATGGCCATTCTCCACCCCAGTGCCATTCCAAATCACATTCCCAATGCCATTCCCAATGTCACGTCCATTGCCATTCCCATGGCCATTCTCCATCCCACTGCCATTCCCAGTGCCATTCCAAATCATATTCCCAGTCCTATTCCCATTGCCAATGACATTCCAAATCCCAATTCCCTGTGCCATTGCCACTGCCACGGCCATTGCCATTCCAAATCCCATTCCCAATCCCATTCCCAATCCCATTCCCAATGCCACTGACATTCCCAATCCCATTCCTATTGTCACTGACATTCCCAATCCCATTCCCAATGCCACTGACATTCCCAATTCCTAATGCCATGGCCATGGTCACTGCCATTGTCATTGTCACTGCCATATTCCCAATGCTGCTGACATTCCAAATCCCATTCCCATTGCCATTCCCAATCCCAATTCCCAGTCCTAATTCCCATTGTCACTGCCATTCCCAATTCCTAATGCCATTGTCACTGCCACTGCTATTCCCATTCCCAGTCCCATTCCCAATGCCACTGACATTCCCAATCCCATTCCCAATGCTGCTGACATTCCAAATCCCACTGATATTCCCAATGCCACTGTCACTGTCACTGTCATTCCAAATCCCAGTCCCAATCCCACTGCCATTCCCAATTCCCACTGCCATGGCCATTCCCAATCCCAATCCCATTGCCATTCCCAATCCCCACTGCCACGGCCATTCCCAATCCCATTCCCAATGCCACTCCCAATGCCAATTCCCAATGTCACTGCCATTGTCACTGCCATTCCCAATCCCAATTCCCAATGTCACTGCCATTCCAAATCACATTGCCATTGTCATTGTCACTGTGACTGCCATTCCCAATCCCATTCCCATTGCCATTCCCAATGTCACTGCCATTGTCACTGCCATTGTCATTCCAAATCACATTCCCAATGTCACTGACATTCCCAATGCCATTCCAAATCACATTCCCATTGCCATTCCCAATGTCACTGACATTCCCAATGCCACTGACATTCCCAATGCCATTCCAAATCACATTCCCATTGCCATTCCCAATGCCACTGACATTCCCAATGCCATTCCAAATCACATTCCCAATGCCAATTCCCAATGCCAATCCCAATGTCACTACCACTGCCATTGTCATTGTCAATCCCATTCCCAATCCCAATGCCATTCCCAATGCCACTGCCATTGTCACTGTCACTGCATTTGTCACTGCCATTCCCAATCCTATTGCAGTGTCACTGCCATTCCCAATGCCACTGCCACTGCCAGTGCCATTCCAAATCACATTCCCAATGCCATTCCCAATGCCAATTCCCAATGCCATTCCCAATGCCATTCCCATTGTCACTGTCACTGCCAGTGCCATTCCAAATCACATTCCCAATGCCATTCCCAATGCCATTCCCAATGCCAACTCCCAATGCCATTCCAAATCATATTCCCAATGCCATTCCCAATGCCATTCCCAAGGCCATTCCCAATGCCATTCCCAATGCCATTCCCAATGCCATTGTCATTGTCACTGTCACTGCCAGTGCCATTCCAAGTCACATTCCCAATGCCAATTCCCAATGCCACTGATATTGCCATTCCCACTGCCACTGCCATCACTGCCAGTGCCACTGTCACTGCCATTCCCAATCCTATTCCAATGTCACTGTCACTGCCAGTGCCATTCCAAATCACATTCCCAATGCCAATTCCCATTGTCACTGCCATTCCCAATCCCAATTCCCAGTGCCATTGTCACTGCCATTGTCACCACCATTGTCACCGCCGTTGTCACTGCCATTGTCACTGCCATTGTCACCACCATTGTCACCACCATTGTCACCGCCTTTGTCACTGCCACTGTCACCACCATTGTCACCACCATTGTCACCGCCATTGTCACCGCCACTGTCACTGCCATTGTCATTGCCATTGTCATTGCCATTATCACTGCCATTGTCAATCACATTCCCAATACCATTCCCAATGCCACTGTCATTGTATCACTGTAACTATGTCACTGTCACTGTGTCACTGTCACTGTCACTGTGTCACTGTGTCACTGTCACTGTGTCACTGTCACTGTCACTGTCACTGTGTCACTGTCACTGTCACTGTGTCACTGTGTCACTGTCACTGTGTCACTGTCACTGTCACTGTCACTGTGTCACTGTCACTGTCACTGTGTCACTGTCACTGTCACTGTGTCACTGTCACTGTGTCACTGTCACTGTCACTGTGTCACTGTGTCACTGTCACTGTGTCACTGTGTCACTGTCACTGTGTCACTGTCACTGTCACTGTCACTGTGTCACTGTCACTGTCACTGTGTCACTGTGTCACTGTCACTGTGTCACTGTCACTGTCACTGTCACTGTGTCACTGTCACTGTCACTGTGTCACTGTCACTGTCACTGTGTCACTGTCACTGTGTCACTGTCACTGTCACTGTGTCACTGTGTCACTGTCACTGTGTCACTGTGTCACTGTCACTGTGTCACTGTCACTGTCACTGTGTCACTGTCACTGTCACTGTGTCACTGTCACTGTGTCACTGTCACTGTGTCACTGTCACTGTGTCACTGTGTCACTGTCACTGTGTCACTGTGTCACTGTCACTGTGTCACTGTGTCACTGTCACTGTGTCACTGTCACTGTGTCACTGTGTCACTGTCACTGTGTCACTGTCACTGTCACTGTGTCACTGTCACTGTGTCACTGTCACTGTGTCACTGTCACTGTGTCACTGTGTCACTGTCACTGTGTCACTGTCACTGTGTCACTGTCACTTTGTCACTGTGTCACTGTGTCACTGTCACTGTGTCACTGTCACTGTGTCACTGTCACTGTGTCACTGTCACTGTCACTGTGTCACTGTCACTGTGTCACTGTCACTGTGTCACTGTCACTGTGTCACTGTGTCACTGTGTCACTGTCACTGTGTCACTGTCACTGTCACTGTGTCACTGTGTCACTGTGTCACTGTCACTGTGTCACTGTCACTGTGTCACTGTCACTGTGTCACTGTCACTGTCACTGTCACTGTCACTGTGTCACTGTCACTGTCACTGTGTCACTGTGTCACTGTCACTGTGTCACTGTCACTGTGTCACTGTCACTGTCACTGTGTCACTGTCACTGTGTCACTGTCACTGTGTCACTGTCACTGTCACTGTCACTGTGTCACTGTCACTGTGTCACTGTCACTGTGTCACTGTCACTGTCACTGTCACTGTCACTGTGTCACTGTCACTGTGTCACTGTCACTGTGTCACTGTGTCACTGTGTCACTGTCACTGTGTCACTGTCACTGTCACTGTGTCACTGTCACTGTGTCACTGTCACTGTGTCACTGTCACTGTGTCACTGTCACTGTCACTGTGACTGTGTCACTGTCACTGTCGCTGTGTCACTGTCACTGTGTCACTGTCACTGTGTCACTGTGTCACTGTCACTGTGTCACTGTCACTGTCACTGTGTCACTGTCACTGTGTCACTGTCACTGTGTCACTGTCACTGTGTCACTGTCACTGTCACTGTCACTGTGTCACTGTCACTGTCGCTGTGTCACTGTCACTGTGTCACTGTCACTGTCACTGTGTCACTGTCACTGTCACTGTGTCACTGTCACTGTGTCACTGTGTCACTGTCACTGTGTCACTGTCACTGTGTCACTGTGTCACTGTCACTGTGTCACTGTCACTGTGTCACTGTCACTGTCACTGTGTCACTGTGTCACTGTCACTGTGTCACTGTCACTGTGTCACTGTGTCACTGTCACTGTCACTGTGTCACTGTCACTGTGTCACTGTCACTGTGTCACTGTCACTGTGTCACTGTGTCACTGTCACTGTCACTGTCACTGTGTCACTGTCACTGTGTCACTGTCACTGTGTCACTGTCACTGTCACTGTGTCACTGTCACTGTGTCACTGTGTCACTGTGTCACTGTCACTGTCACTGTCACTGTCACTGTGTCACTGTCACTGTGTCACTGTCACTGTCACTGTGTCACTGTCACTGTGTCACTGTCACTGTCACTGTGTCACTGTGTCACTGTGTCACTGTCACTGTGTCACTGTCACTGTGTCACTGTGTCACTGTCACTGTGTCACTGTCACTGTGTCACTGTCACTGTCACTGTGTCACTGTCACTGTGTCACTGTCACTGTGTCACTGTCACTGTGTCACTGTGTCACTGTCACTGTGTCACTGTCACTGTGTCACTGTCACTGTCACTGTGTCACTGTGTCACTGTGTCACTGTGTCACTGTCACTGTCACTGTGTCACTGTCACTGTCACTGTGTCACTGTCACTGTGTCACTGTGTGTGTCACTGTCACTGTGTCACTGTCACTGTCACTGTCACTGTGTCACTGTCACTGTCACTGTGTCACTGTCACTGTGTCACTGTCACTGTCACTGTCACTGTCACTGTGTCACTGTCACTGTCACTGTGTCACTGTGTCACTGTGTCACTGTCACTGTGTCACTGTGTCACTGTCACTGTGTCACTGTCACTGTGTCACTGTGTCACTGTCACTGTGTCACTGTCACTGTGTCACTGTCACTGTGTCACTGTGTCACTGTGTCACTGTCACTGTGTCACTGTCACTGTCACTGTCACTGTGTCACTGTCACTGTCACTGTGTCACTGTCACTGTCACTGTGTCACTGTCACTGTGTCACTGTCACTGTCACTGTGTCACTGTGACTGTCACTGTCACTGTCATTGTCACTGTCACTGTGTCACTGTCACTGTCACTGTCACTGTGTCACTGTCACTGTCACTGTGTCACTGTGTCACTGTCACTGTGTCACTGTGTCACTGTCACTGTCACTGTCACTGTCACTGTGTCACTGTCACTGTGTCACTGTGTCACTGTCACTGTCACTGTGTCACTGTCACTGTCACTGTGTCACTGTGTCACTGTCACTGTGTCACTGTCACTGTGTCACTGTCACTGTGTCACTGTGTCACTGTCACTGTGTCACTGTCACTGTGTCACTGTCACTGTCACTGTGTCACTGTGTCACTGTCACTGTGTCACTGTCACTGTGTCACTGTCACTGTCACTGTGTCACTGTCACTGTGTCACTGTCACTGTGTCACTGTCACTGTCACTGTCACTGTCACTGTGTCACTGTCACTGTCACTGTGTCACTGTCACTGTCACTGTCACTGTGTCACTGTCACTGTGTCACTGTCACTGTCACTGTCACTGTCACTGTGTCACTGTGTCACTGTCACTGTCACTGTCACTGTGTCACTGTCACTGTCACTGTCACTGTGTCACTGTGTCACTGTCACTGTCACTGTCACTGTGTCACTGTCACTGTCACTGTCACTGTGTCACTGTCACTGTGTCACTGTCACTGTGTCACTGTCACTGTCACTGTCACTGTCACTGTGTCACTGTGTCACTGTCACTGTGTCACTGTCACTGTCACTGTGTCACTGTCACTGTGTCACTGTCACTGTCACTGTGTCACTGTCACTGTGTCACTGTCACTGTGTCACTGTCACTGTGTCACTGTCACTGTCACTGTCACTGTGTCACTGTGTCACTGTCACTGTGTCACTGTGTCACTGTCACTGTCACTGTCACTGTGTCACTGTCACTGTCACTGTCACTGTCACTGTGTCACTGTGTCACTGTCACTGTCACTGTGTCACTGTCACTGTGTCACTGTCACTGTCACTGTGTCACTGTCACTGTGTCACTGTCACTGTGTCACTGTCACTGTCACTGTCACTGTGTCACTGTGTCACTGTCACTGTGTCACTGTGTCACTGTCACTGTCACTGTCACTGTGTCACTGTCACTGTCACTGTCACTGTGTCACTGTGTCACTGTCACTGTCACTGTCACTGTGTCACTGTCACTGTCACTGTGTCACTGTCACTGTCACTGTGTCACTGTCACTGTGTCACTGTCACTGTGTCACTGTCACTGTCACTGTGTCACTGTCACTGTGTCACTGTCACTGTCACTGTCACTGTGTCACTGTGTCACTGTCACTGTGTCACTGTGTCACTGTCACTGTCACTGTCACTGTGTCACTGTCACTGTCACTGTCACTGTGTCACTGTGTCACTGTCACTGTCACTGTCACTGTGTCACTGTCACTGTCACTGTGTCACTGTCACTGTCACTGTGTCACTGTCACTGTGTCACTGTCACTGTGTCACTGTCACTGTGTCACTGTCACTGTCACTGTCACTGTGTCACTGTCACTGTGTCACTGTGTCACTGTCACTGTCACTGTGTCACTGTCACTGTCACTGTGTCACTGTGTCACTGTCACTGTGTCACTGTCACTGTGTCACTGTCACTGTGTCACTGTCACTGTCACTGTGTCACTGTCACTGTCACTGTGTCACTGTGTCACTGTCACTGTGTCACTGTCACTGTGTCACTGTCACTGTCACTGTGTCACTGTCACTGTGTCACTGTGTCACTGTCACTGTGTCACTGTCACTGTCACTGTGTCACTGTGTCACTGTCACTGTCACTGTGTCACTGTCACTGTGTCACTGTCACTGTGTCACTGTCACTGTCACTGTCACTGTCACTGTGTCACTGTCACTGTCACTGTGTCACTGTCACTGTCACTGTCACTGTGTCACTGTCACTGTGTCACTGTCACTGTCACTGTCACTGTGTCACTGCAACTGTCACTGTGTCACTGTGTCACTGTCACTTCCCAACAATTCCCGGCTCTTTCCCGATTTTTGGGATGGACGCAGGATTTTGACATCATTTCTTTAATTAAACTCCTTAATTAACCTTAATTAACCTTAATTGACCTTAATTGACCTTAATTAACCTTAATTGACCTTAATTGACCGTAATTGACCTTAATTAACGAGCGGACGAGCCACAATTGCCTCCGAAACAATCCAGGGTTTTGGAGCACGGAATTCCCGGATCGTTCCAGTTGGAATTCCCGGGATCATTCCTTGGGAATTCCGGGATCATTCCAGTCGGAATTCCTGGGATCATTCCTTGGGAATTCCGGGATCATTCCAGTTGGAATTCCGGGATCATTCCAGTTGGAATTCCAGGATCATTCCAGTCGGAATTCCGGGATCATCGAGGCATTCCCAACTTCCCACCTTTGATATCTCTGCTTCCTTTGGAATTCATTCCTTGGGAATTCATTCCTTGGGAATTCCTTTCAATTCCTTTGGAATTCATTCCTTGGGAATTTGTTCCAATTCCTTGGGAATTCAATTCCTTGGGAATTCATTCCAAATTTTTTGGAATTCATTCCTTTGGAATTCATTCCAATTCCTTGGGAATTCAATTTCTTGGAAATTCATTCCTTGGGAATTCATTCCTTGGGAATTCCTTCCTTTGGAATTCATTCCTTGGAAATTCGTTTCAATTCCTAGGGAATTCAATTCCTCGGGAATTTATTCCTTGGGAATTTATTCCTTAGGAATTCCATTCAATTTCTTTGGAATTTATTCCTTGGGAATTCCTTTCAATCTCTTTCAAATTCATTCCTTGGGAATTCATTCTTTGGGAATTCCTTTCAATTTCTTTGGAATTCATTCCTTTCAAATTCATTCCTTGGGAATTTGTTGCAATTCCTTGGGAATTCATTCCTTGGGAATTCGTTTCAATTTCTTGGGAATTCTTTCCTTTGGAATTCATTCTTTGGGAATTCAATTCATTGGGAATTCATTCCTTGGGAATTTATTCAGAATTTTTTGGGATTCATTTCTTGGGAATTCCTTTCAATTCCTTGGAAATTCATTCCTTGGGAATTCATTCCTTGGGAATTTATTCCGAATTTTTTGGAATTCATTCCTTGGGAATTCATTCCAATTCCTTTCAAATTCACTCCTTGGGAATTCATTCCTTGGAAATTCGTTTCAATTCCTTGGGGATTCAATTCCTTGGGAATTCATTCCTTGGGAATTTATTCCTTGGGAATTCCTTTCAATTCCTTGGGAATTTATTCCTTGGGAATTCCTTTCAATTCCTTTGGAATTCATTCTTTGGGAATTCCAATTCCTTGGGAATTTATTCCTTTGGAATTCATTTGTTGGGAATTCATTCTGAATTTTTTGGAATTCATTTCTTTGGAATTCATTCCTTGGGAATTCCTTTCAATTCCTTGGGAATTCAATTCCTTGGAAATTTAATTCCTTGGGAATTCATTCCTTGGGAATTTATTCCTTGGGAATTCAATTCCTTGGGAATTCAATTCCTTGGGAATTTATTCCAATTCCTTGGGAATTTATTCCTTTGGAATTCATTCCTTCGGAATTTATTCCGAATTTTTTGGAATTCATTCTTTGGGAATTCGTTTCAATTTCTTGGGAATTCATTCCTTGGGAATTCATTCCTTGGGAATTCAATTCCTTGGAAATTCATTTCTTGGGAATTTATTCCAAATTTTTTTGAATTCATTCCTTGGGAATTCATTCCAATTCCTTGGGAATTCATTCCTTGGGAATTCATTCCAATTCCTTGGGAATTCAATTCCTTGGTAATTCATTCCTTGGGAATTCATTCCTTGGGAATTCATTCCAATTCCTTGGGAATTCAATTCCTTGGTAATTCATTCCTTGGGAATTTATTCCGAATTTTTTGGAATTCATTCCTTGGGAATTCATTCCTTGGGAATTCCTTTCAATTTCTTTGGAATTCATTCCTTGGGAATTCATTCCAATTCCTTTCAAATTCATTCCTTGGGAATTCATTCCTTGGGAATTCAATTCCGTGGGAATTCATCCCAATTCCTTTGGAATTCCCTCCAGAACTTTTTCCCCGCTTTAAAAATCCCAAGGAAAAACCAAGATTTTCTTCGGATTTCCCGCCAACGGAACGCGTCGAAAACGCATCAAAAAATCCCGGAAAACCCAAACAAATCCCAATAAAAAAATCCAGGATGAGGAACAGAAACTCCTCCCCCCACCCCCAAATTCCCGGATTTTCTTTCCCGGATAAAATTCCCGGTTCTTACTTTGGATCCTGGAATTGACGAAGGGAGGGGAGAGGTTGTCGTGGGAGCCGAGCTCTCGGCCGGCCACGTGCTCGTAGTGGCTCCCATCCCCGAAATTCTGCCGGAAAAACAGGGAAAAATAGCAAATTATAACTTTGGAATGTTGTTATCCCGAAAAAAACCTGGAAAAACATCAATTTCACACCTTGGAATGGCGTTATCCCAAAAAAAATCTGGAATTCCTGGGTCAATTTTAATTTTTTTCCCAATTTTTTTATATAAAAATTGGGAATTAAACACAATTTTATGTCATTATCGCAATTAAAAATCTGGAATTCCCAAATAAATTTTAATTTTATCCCTTTTTTTATATAAAAATTGGGAATAAATCAGAATTTTATACCCTTGGAATGGCGTTATCCCCAAAAAAAACCGGAATTCTCAGCTCAATTTTAATTTTTTCCCAATTTTTTTATATAAAAATTGGGACTAAATCACAATTTTCCATCGTTATCCCAAAAAAAATCTGGAATTCTTGAATTAATTTTAATTTTTTCCCGATTTTTTAATATAAAAATTGGGAATAAATCACAATTTTATGTCGTTATCCCAAAAAAAAATCTGGAATTCCCGGCTCAATTTTAATTTTTTCTCAATTTTTTTATATAAAAATCAGGAATAAAATACAATTTTCCACCTTTGGAATGTTGTTATCCCAAAAAAATCCTGGAATTCCTGAATTAATTTGAATATTCCTTCCATTTTTTATATAAAAATTGGGAATAAATCACAATTTTCTGTCGTTATCCCAATAAAAATCTGGAAATCCTGAATTAATTTTAATTTTTTCCCAATTTTTTTATATAAAAATTGGGAATAAATCACAATTTTATGTCATTATCCCAAAAAAAATCCGGAATTCCCAAATAAATTTTAATTCCATCCTTTTTTTTTATATAAAAATTGGGAATAAATCACAATTTTATGTCATTTTCCCAAAAAAAAAACCGGAATTCCCGGCTCAATTTTAATTTTTTCTCAATTTTTTAATATAAAAATTGGGAATTAAATACAATTTTATGTCATTGTCCCAATAAAAATCTGGAATTCCCAAATAAATTTTAATTTTATCCCTTTTTTTATATAAAAATTGGGAATAAATCACAATTTTCTGTCGTTATCCCAATAAAAATCCGGAATTCCCAAATAAATTTAAATTTTTTCCGAATTTTTAATATAAAAATCGGGAATAAATCGGAATTTTCCACCTTTGGAATGTCGTTATCCCAAAAAAAACCCTGGAATTCCTGAATTAATTTGAATATTCCTTCCTTTTTTTATATAAAAATGAAATAAATGAAATGAAATAAAATAAAATAAAATAAAATTGAATAGAATAAATAAAATAAATGAAAGAAATAAAATAAAATAAATAAAAAAATAAAATAAAATAAAATAAAATAAACAAAATAAATGAAATAAAATAAATAAAATAAAATAAAATAAATAAAATAAAGTAAATAAAATAAAATAAATAAAATAAATAAAATAAAATAAAATGAAGTAAATAAAATAAAATAAATAAAATAAAAAAAATATAACAAAAATAAATAAAATAAAAATGAAATGAAATGAAATAAAATTAAATAAAAATAAAATAAAACAAAACAAAATTAAATAAAAATTAAATAAAAATAAAAAAATAAAATAAAAATAAAATAAAACAAAATTAAATAAAAATCAAATAAATAAAATTAAATAAAAATAAAAAATAAAATAAAAATAAAATAAAAAATAAAATAAAATAAAATTTAAAAAATAAAATAAAAATAAAATAAAATAAAATAAAACAAAACAAAATTAAATAAAAATAAAATAAAATAAAAATAAATTAAAATTAAATTAAATTAAATAAAACAAAAATAAAAAAATATTTCATTTCAATTAAGTTTAATTTTTTATTTCATTTCAATTTAATTTCAATTGAGTTTCAATCGATTTTTAATTTAATTTCAATTTAATATCAATTTAATTAACCATAATTTCAATTTAATTTCAATTTAATTTCAATTTAATTTTAATTTAATTTACCAAGAGATTTTTAATGAGAATTCCCATTTTTTTAACGAAAATTCCCTTTTTTTTTTTTGTTTTCCCGCAGAAAATTCCTGGTTTTTTAACAAAAATTCCTTTTTTTTAACAAGAAATCCCATTTTTTTTAAAGAAAATTCACATTATTTAATGAAAATTCCGTTTTTTAATGAAAATTCCCGTTTTTTTTGTTTTCCCGCAGAAAATTCCCATTTTTTTAACGAAAATTCCCATTTTTTTTTAACAAGAATTCCCATTTTTTTTAAAGAAAATTCCCATTTTTTTAATGAAAATTCCGTTTTTTTGTTTTCCTGCAGAAAATTCTCATTTTTTAAACGAAAATTCCCATTTTTTTAATGAAAATTCCCATTTTTTTTTGTTTTCCTGCAGAAAATTCCTGTTTTTTTTTCCATGTGGGAGAACATTCCAAGGATTTTCACTTACCCGGGATGGGCTGGGATGTCCCGCGTTCCCCCAGGACCCTGAGCTGCTCCTCTCCTCCACACCTGGGGAAAAACACAAACAAAAACTTTCATTCCCAGAGTTTTTTAGGGAAAAATTCCCCCATTTTTAGGGAAAAAATCCTGATTTTTTAGGGAAAAAATTCCTCATTTTTAGGGAAAAAATTCCTCATTTTTAGGGAAAAAATTCCTCATTTTTAGGGAAAAAATTCCTCATTTTTAGGGAAAAAATTCCTCATTTTTAGGGAAAAATTCCCTCATTTTCCCCAACTTTTATAGGAAAAATTTCCTCTTTTTCCCGGATTTTTTTAGGGAGAAAATTCCCGATTTTTTAGGGAGAAATTCCCTCTTTTTCCCAGATTTTTTTATGGAAAAATTCCCTCATTTTCCCGGATTTTTAAAGGAAAAATTCCCTCTTTTTTCCGGATTTTTTAGGGAAAAAATTCCTCATTTTTAGGGAAAAAATTCCTCATTTTTAGGAAAAGATTCCTCATTTTTTAGGGGAAAAATTCCTCATTTTTAGGGAGAAAATTCCTGATTTTTTAGGGAAAAAATTCCTCATTTTTAGGGAAAAATTCCCTCATTTTCCCGGATTTTTAAAGGAAAAATTCCCTCTTTTTTCCGGATTTTTTAGGGAGAAAATTCCTGATTTTTTAGGGAGAAATTCCCTCTTTTTCCCAGAGTTTTAGGGAGAAAATTCCTGATTTTTTAATGGATAAATTCCTGATTTTTCCCGGATTTTTAAAGGAAAAATTCCTGATTTTTTAGGGAAAAATTGTCTCCTTTTCCTGGATTTTTTAGGGAGAAATTCCCTCATTTTCCCGCAGTTTTTAGGGAGAAATTCCTGATTTTTTATGGAGAAAATTCCTGATTTTTTAAGGAAAAATTCCAGATTTTTTAGGGAGAAAA
The DNA here is from genome assembly GCA_038429875.1 of Poecile montanus. NCBI lineage: Eukaryota > Metazoa > Chordata > Aves > Passeriformes > Paridae > Poecile > Poecile montanus. The sequence goes on along the minus strand of CM076537.1, from coordinate 1,320,033 downwards.
TTCCAGATTTTTTATGGAAAAATTCCCTCCTTTTCCCAGATTTTTTAGGGATAAATTCCCTCTTTTTCCCAGAGTTTTAGGGAGAAAATTCCTGATTTTTTTATGGATAAATTCCCTCTTTTTCCTGGATTTTTAAAGGAAAAATTCCTGATTTTTTATGGAAAAATTCCCTCCTTTTCCAGCAGTTTTTAGGGAGAAATTCCTGATTTTTTTATGGAGAAAATTCCTGATTTTTTAAGGAAAAATTCCTGATTTTTCAAGGAAAAATTCCTGATTTTTTATAGAGAAAATTCCAGATTTTTTATGGAAAAATTCCCTCCTTTTCCCAGATTTTTTAGGGATAAATTCCCTCTTTTTCCCAGAGTTTTAGGGAGAAAATTCCTGATTTTTTAATGGATAAATTCCTGATTTTTCCCGGATTTTTAAAGGAAAAATTCCTGATTTTTTAGGGAAAAATTGTCTCCTTTTCCTGGATTTTTTAGGGAGAAATTCCCTCATTTTCCCGGTGTTTTTAGGGAGAAATTCCTCATTTTTTATGGAGAAAATTCCTGATTTTTTAAGGAAAAATTCCTGATTTTTTATAGAGAAAATTCCAGTTTTTTTATGGAAAAATTCCCTCCTTTTCCCAGATTTTTTAGGGATAAATTCCCTCTTTTTCCCAGAGTTTTAGGGAGAAAATTCCTGATTTTTTTATGGATAAATTCCCTCTTTTTCCCGGATTTTTAAAGGAAAAATTCCTGATTTTTTAGGGAAAAATTCCCTCCTTTTCCCGCAGGTTTTAGGGAGAAATTCCTGATTTTTTATGGAGAAAATTCCTGATTTTTTAAGGAAAAATTCCTGATTTTTTATGGAGAAAATTCCTGATTTTTTAAGGAAAAATTCCCGATTTTTTATGGAGAAAATTCCTGATTTTTTAAGGAAAAATTCCTGATTTTTTAGGGATCAATTCCCCCCTTTTCCAGGTGTTTTTAGGGATAAATTCCCCCCTTTTCCCGGTGTTTTTAGGGATAAATTCCCCCCTTTTCCAGGTGTTTTTAGGGATAAATTCCCCCCTTTTCCCGGTGTTTTTAGGGATAAATTCCCCCCTTTTCCCGGTGTTTTTAGGGATAAATTCCCCCCTTTTCCCTGATTTTTTAGGGATAAATTCCCCCCTTTTCCCGGCCGATTCCCGAATTCCTCTGGAGAAATCCCTCCCCTTTCCCGGCTCCCTAATTCCGGCCACATGTGGAACACTCGGAGCGTTCCCGGGAAAAGGCCGGAAGGAAACGCCCCCGGATCCCAAATCCGGAGCAGCTGCGGCTCCTTCCTCATCCTCGGGAATTCATCGGGAACAGCTGAGCCCAAAGCCCGGAGCCGGGACACAATTCCCAAAAAACCGGACAGAATTCCCAAAAAACCGAACACAATTCCCAAAAAACCAAACACAATTCCCAAAAAACCAGACAGAATTCCCGAAAAACCGGACACAATTCCCAGAAAAACGAACAGAATTCCCGAAAAACCGGCCGGAATTCCCAAAAAACCGAACACAATTCCCGAAAAACGAACAGAATTCCCAAAAAACCGGACACAATTCCCAAAAAACCGGACAGAATTCCCAAAAAACCGGACACAATTCCCAGAAAACTGAACAGAATTCCCAGAAAACCGAACATAATTCCCGAAAAACCAGCCGGAATTCCCAGAAAACCGGACACAATTCCCAGAAAAACCGAACAGAATTCCCAGAAACCGAACAGAATTCCCAGAAAAACAAACAGAATTCCCAGAAAACCGGACGGAATTCCCACATTTCCAGAGAAAATTCCCAAAAAACCAGACAGAATTCCCAGATTTCCAGCCAAATATTCCCAAAATTCCCCGATTTCCAGAGAGAATTCCCGCAATTCCAGCCAGAATTGCCAGAAAACCGGCCAAAATTCCCACATTTCCAGAGGGAATTCCCAAAAAACCAGACAGAATTCCCAGATTTCCAGCCACCATTCCCAGATTCCCAAACAATTCCCACATTTCCAGAGGGAATTCCCAAAAAACCAGACAGAATTCCCAGATTTCCAGCCAAATATTCCCAAAATTCCTGGATTTCCAGAGAGAATTCCCACATTTCCAGCCAGAATTCCTGGATTCACAGCCAGAATTCCCAAAAAACCAGACAGAATTCCCGGATTTCCAGTCAAAATTCCTGGATTTCCAGCCAGAATTCCCGGATTTCCAGAGAATTCCTGCATTTCCAGAGAGAATTCCCAGAAAACCAGCCAGAATTCCCAGATTTTCAGCCAGAATTCCTGGAAAAACGAACAGAATTCCCGGAGCTGAGACACAATTCCTGCATTTCCAGGGAGAATTCCCAAAAAACCAGGGAGAATTCCCAGAAAACCAGCCACAATTCCCGGATTTCCAGACACAATTCCCACATTTCCGGCCAGAATTCCCACATTTCCAGCCAGAATTCCCAGATTTCCAGCCAAATATTCCCAAAATTCCCGGATTTCCAGAGAGAATTCCCAGATTTCCAGACACAATTCCCGGATTTCCAGAGAATTCCTGCATTTCCAGAGAGAATTCCCAGAAAAAAGAGAGAATTCCCAGTTTTCCAGCCAGAATTCCCAGAAAACCATCCAGAATTCCCGGATTTCCAGCCATAATTCCCAGATTTCCAGAGAATTCCTGGATTTTCCAGCCACAATTCCCAGTTTTTCAGCCAGAATTCCCAGATTTTCAGCCAGAATTCCCAAAAAACCAGCCAGAATTCCCGGATTTCCAGTCAAAATTCCTGGATTTCCAGGGAGAATTCCCAGATTTCCAGAGACAATTCCCAGTTTTCCAGCCAGAATTCCAGGAAAACCGGCCAGAATTCCCAGATTTCCAGCCAAATATTCCCCAAATTCCCGGATTTCCAGAGAGAATTCCCGGATTTCCAACCAGAATTCCCACATTTCCAGCCAAATATTCCCAAAATTCCCAGATTTCCAGAGAGAATTCCCAGATTTCCAGCCACAATTCCCAGAAAACCAAAGAGAATTCCCCAAAATTCCCTGAAAATCCCTGAAAATTCCTTAAAATTCCCTAAAAATTCCTTAAAATTCAAAAAAAAATTCCCTAAAAATTCCTTAAAATTCCCAAAAATCCTTAAAACTTCATTAATTGAATTAATTTAATTAATTTAATGAATTTAATTAAAGATCAGGGCCGGGATTAAAGGAGCTCCCAAAATTCCCAGGGAAAACTGGGATGAGCCAAAGAATTCCCATTTTTTTTCCATGGAATTATTCGGGATCGGCATCAAATTCCCAGAATTCCAAGAATTCCTGGGTTTTTTTATTCATGGAATGTTTGGGATGGGGAATTCCCAAAATTCCTGGGATTTTTTTCATGGAATAATTTGGGATGAGCATCAAATTCCCGGGAATTCCCAGAATTCCTGAGGTTTTTTTATTCATGGAAAGGTTTGGGATCAGGAATTCCCGGGAATTCCCAGAATTCCCAGGTTTTTCCATGGAATCATTTGGGATCAGCATCAAATTCCCGGGAATTTCTGGGAATTCCCAAAATTCCTGGGGTTTTTTATTCATGGAATGTTTGGGATGGGGAATTCCCAAAATTCCTGGGATTTTTTTCATGGAATTATTTGGGATCAGCAGCAAATTCCTGGGAATTCCCAAAATTCCTGGGATTTTTTTCATGGAATAATTTGGGATGAGCATCAAATTCCCGGGAATTCCCAGAATTCCTGAGGTTTTTTTATTCATGGAAAGGTTTGGGATCAGGAATTCCCGGGAATTCCCAGAATTCCCAGGTTTTTCCATGGAATCATTTGGGATCAGCATCAAATTCCCGGGAATTTCTGGGAATTCCCAAAATTCCTGGGGTTTTTTATTCATGGAATGTTTGGGATGGGGAATTCCCAAAATTCCTGGGATTTTTTTCATGGAATTATTTGGGATCAGCAGCAAATTCCTGGGAATTCCCAAAATTCCTGGGATTTTTTTCATGGAATTATTTGGGATCAGCATCAAATTCCCAGAATTCCCAGATTTTTCCATGGAATCATTCGGGATCAGCATCAATTTCCTGGGAATTCCCAGAATTCCTCATTTTCCCATGGAATCATTCGGGAATTTTTCTCCCTTCCCAAAAATCCTCGGATTTGAGGCAAAAAGGAAGTGGGAGGTGGGAAAATCCCGGAATTCCGGGAGCAGGAAGGGATTTTTCGGGATAAATTCCAGGATTTTCCCAAATTTTCGGGAATTTTTGAGAATCCCCAAAAAAAAAATTGAGGATGGAAAAAAATCCCGAATTTTTTATCCCAAATTTCAGGGACAAAATCCCGGATTTTCCTGGGGATTGGTTGGGAATTGCTGGAGGAACGTATGGAAAGCAAACGTATAGAAACCAAACCTATAGGAACCAAACCTATGGACACCAAACCTATGGACACCAAACCTATGGACACCCCCAAACCTATGGACACCCCCAAACCTATGGACACCAAACCTATGGACACCAAACCTATGGACACCAAACCTATGGACACCCCCAAACCTATGGACACCAAACCTATGGACACCAAACCTATGGACACCCCCAAACCTATGGACACCAAACCTATGGACACCAAACCTATGGACACCCCCAAACCTATGGACACCAAACCTATGGACACCCCCAAACCTATGGACACCAAACCTATGGACACCAAACCTATGGACACCCCCAAACCTATGGACACCAAACCTATGGACACCCCCAAACCTATGGACACCAAACCTATGGACACCCCCAAACCTATGGACACCAAACCTATGGACACCCCCAAACCTATGGACACCCCCAAACCTATGGACACCCCCAAACCTATGGACACCAAACCTATGGACACCAAACCTATGGACACCAAACCTATGGACACCCCCAAACCTATGGACACCAAACCTATGGACACCCCCAAACCTATGGACACCAAACCTATGGACACCCCCAAACCTATGGACACCCCCAAACCTATGGACACCCCCAAACCTATGGACACCAAACCTATGGACACCAAACCTATGGACACCCCCAAACCTATGGACACCAAACCTATGGACACCAAACCTATGGACACCCCCAAACCTATGGACACCAAACCTATGGACACCAAACCTATGGACACCAAACCTATGGACACCCCCAAACCTATGGACACCAAACCTATGGACACCCCCAAACCTATGGACACCAAACCTATGGACACCCCCAAACCTATGGACACCAAACCTATGGAAACCAAACCTATGGACACCAAACCTATGGACACCAAACCTATGGACACCAAACCTATGGACACCCCCAAACCTATGGACACCAAACCTATGGACACCCCCAAACCTATGGACACCCCCAAACCTATGGACACCAAACCTATGGACACCCCCAAACCTATGGACACCAAACCTATGGACACCCCCAAACCTATGGACACCCCCAAACCTATGGACACCAAACCTATGGACACCAAACCTATGGACACCAAACCTATGGACACCAAACCTATGGACACCAAACCTATGGAAACCAAACCTATGGACACCCCCAAACCTATGGACACCAAACCTATGGACACCCCCAAACCTATGGACACCAAACCTATGGAAACCAAACCTATGGACCCCAAACCTATGGACAACAAACCTATGGACACCAAACCTATGGACACCAAACCTATGGACACCAAACCTATGGACACCCCCAAACCTATGGACACCCCCAAACCTATGGACACCCCCAAACCTATGGACACCAAACCTATGGACACCCCCAAACCTATGGACACCAAACCTATGGACACCCCCAAACCTATGGACACCAAACCTATGGACACCAAACCTATGGACACCAAACCTATGGACACCCCCAAACCTATGGACACCAAACCTATGGACACCCCCAAACCTATGGACACCCCCAAACCTATGGAAACCAAACCTATGGACACCAAACCTATGGACACCCCCAAACCTATGGACACCAAACCTATGGACACCAAACCTATGGACACCAAACCTATGGACACCCCCAAACCTATGGACACCAAACCTATGGACACCAAACCTATGGACACCAAACCTATGGACACCCCCAAACCTATGGACACCAAACCTATGGACACCCCCAAACCTATGGACACCCCCAAACCTATGGACACCCCCAAACCTATGGACACCAAACCTATGGACACCCCCAAACCTATGGACACCCCCAAACCTATGGACACCAAACCTATGGACACCAAACCTATGGACACCAAACCTATGGACACCAAACCTATGGACACCAAACCTATGGAAACCAAACCTATGGACACCCCCAAACCTATGGACACCAAACCTATGGACACCCCCAAACCTATGGACACCAAACCTATGGAAACCAAACCTATGGACCCCAAACCTATGGACAACAAACCTATGGACACCAAACCTATGGACACCAAACCTATGGACACCAAACCTATGGACACCCCCAAACCTATGGACACCCCCAAACCTATGGACACCCCCAAACCTATGGACACCAAACCTATGGACACCCCCAAACCTATGGACACCAAACCTATGGACACCCCCAAACCTATGGACACCAAACCTATGGACACCAAACCTATGGACACCAAACCTATGGACACCCCCAAACCTATGGACACCAAACCTATGGACACCCCCAAACCTATGGACACCCCCAAACCTATGGAAACCAAACCTATGGACACCAAACCTATGGACACCCCCAAACCTATGGACACCAAACCTATGGACACCAAACCTATGGACACCAAACCTATGGACACCCCCAAACCTATGGACACCAAACCTATGGACACCAAACCTATGGACACCAAACCTATGGACACCCCCAAACCTATGGACACCAAACCTATGGACACCAAACCTATGGACACCCCCAAACCTATGGACACCAAACCTATGGACACCAAACCTATGGACACCCCCAAACCTATGGACACCAAACCTATGGACACCCCCAAACCTATGGACACCCCCAAACCTATGGACACCAAACCTATGGACACCCCCAAACCTATGGACACCAAACCTATGGACACCCCCAAACCTATGGACACCAAACCTATGGACACCCCCAAACCTATGGACACCCCCAAACCTATGGACACCAAACCTATGGACACCAAACCTATGGACACCAAACCTATGGACACCCCCAAACCTATGGACACCAAACCTATGGACACCCCCAAACCTATGGACACCAAACCTATGGACACCCCCAAACCTATGGACACCAAACCTATGGACACCCCCAAACCTATGGACACCAAACCTATGGACACCAAACCTATGGACACCAAACCTATGGACACCCCCAAACCTATGGACACCAAACCTATGGACACCCCCAAACCTATGGACACCCCCAAACCTATGGAAACCAAACCTATGGACACCAAACCTATGGACACCCCCAAACCTATGGACACCAAACCTATGGACACCAAACCTATGGACACCAAACCTATGGACACCAAACCTATGGACACCAAACCTATGGACACCCCCAAGCCTATGGACACCCCCAAACCTATGGACACCAAACCTATGGACACCCCCAAACCTATGGACACCAAACCTATGGACACCAAACCTATGGACACCAAACCTATGGACACCCCCAAACCTATGGACACCCCCAAACCTATGGACACCAAACCTATGGACACCAAACCTATGGACACACAGCTATAGGATGTACACACACACACAGCTATAGGATGTACACACACAGCTATAGGATGTACACACACACACAGCTATAGGATGTACACACACACACAGCTATAGGATGTACAGACACAGCTATAGGATGTACACACACAGCTATAGGATGTACACACACACACAGCTATAGGATGTACACACACACACAGCTATAGGATGTACACACACACAGCTATAGGATGTACACACACACAGCTATAGGATGTACACACACACAGCTATAGGATGTACACACACACACAGCTATAGGATGTACACACACAGCTATAGGATGTACACACACAGCTATAGGATGTACACACACAGCTATAGGATGTACACACACACAGCTATAGGATGTACACACACACAGCTATAGGATGTACACACACAGCTATAGGATGTACACACACACACAGCTATAGGATGTACACACACACACAGCTATAGGATGTACACACACACAGCTATAGGATGTACACACACAGCTATAGGATGTACACACACACACAGCTATAGGATGTACACACACACACAGCTATAGGATGTACAGACACAGCTATAGGATGTACACACACAGCTATAGGATGTACACACACACACATCTATAGGATGTACACACACAGCTATAGGATGTACACACACACACAGCTATAGGATGTACACACACACACAGCTATAGGATGTACACACACACAGCTATAGGATGTACACACACAGCTATAGGATGTACACACACACACAGCTATAGGATGTACACACACACACAGCTATAGGATGTACACACACAGCTATAGGATGTACACACACAGCTATAGGATGTACACACACACAGCTATAGGATGTACACACACACACAGCTATAGGATGTACACACACACAGCTATAGGATGTACACACACAGCTATAGGATGTACACACACACAGCTATAGGATGTACACACACACAGCTATAGGATGTACACACACACACAGCTATAGGATGTACACACACAGCTATAGGATGTACACACACACACAGCTATAGGATGTACACACACACACAGTTATAGGATGTACACACACAGCTATAGGATGTACACACACACAGCTATAGGATGTACACACATACAGCTATAGGATGTACACACACACAGCTATAGGATGTACACACACAGCTATAGGATGTACACACACAGCTATAGGATGTACACACACACACAGCTATAGGATGCACACACACAGCTATAGGATGTACACACACACACAGCTATAGGATGTACACACACAGCTATAGGATGTACACACACACACAGCTATAGGATGCACACACACACACAGCTATAGGATGTACACACACACAGCTATAGGATGTACACACACACACAGCTATAGGATGTACACACACACACAGCTATAGGATGTACACACACAGCTATAGGATGTACACACACACACAGCTATAGGATGTACACACACAGCTATAGGATGTACACACACACACAGCTATAGGATGTACACACACAGCTATAGGATGTACACACACACACAGCTATAGGATGTACACACACAGCTATAGGATGTACACACACACAGCTATAGGATGTACACACACACAGCTATAGGATGTACACACACAGCTATAGGATGTACACACACACACAGCTATAGGATGTACACACACACACAGCTATAGGATGTACACACACACAGCTATAGGATGTACACACACAGCTATAGGATGTACACACACACACAGCTATAGGATGTACACACACAGCTATAGGATGTACACACACAGCTATAGGATGTACACACACACACAGCTATAGGATGTACACACACAGCTATAGGATGTACACACACACAGCTATAGGATGTACACACACACAGCTATAGGATGTACACACACAGCTATAGGATGTACACACACACACAGCTATAGGATGTACACGCACACACAGCTATAGGATGTACACACACAGCTATAGGATGTACACACACACAGCTATAGGATGTACACACACACACAGCTATAGGATGTACACACACACAGCTATAGGATGTACACACACACACAGCTATAGGATGTACACACACAGCTATAGGATGTACACACACACAGCTATAGGATGTACACACACACAGCTATAGGATGTACACACACACACAGCTATAGGATGTACACACACAGCTATAGGATGTACACACACACAGCTATAGGATGTACACACACACAGCTATAGGATGTACACACACAGCTATAGGATGTACACACACAGCTATAGGATGTACACACACACACAGCTATAGGATGTACACACACACACAGCTATAGGATGTACACACACAGCTATAGGATGTACACACACACAGCTATAGGATGTACACACACACAGCTATAGGATGTACACACACAGCTATAGGATGTACACACACACAGCTATAGGATGTACACACACACAGCTATAGGATGTACACACACACACAGCTATAGGATGTACACACACACACAGCTATAGGATGTACACACACAGCTATAGGATGTACACACACACACAGCTATAGGATGTACACACACAGCTATAGGATGTACACACACACAGCTATAGGATGTACACACACAGCTATAGGATGTACACACACACACAGCTATAGGATGTACACACACAGCTATAGGATGTACACACACACAGCTATAGGATGTACACACACACACAGCTATAGGATGTACACACACAGCTATAGGATGTACACACACACACAGCTATAGGATGTACACACACACAGCTATAGGATGTACACACACAGCTATAGGATGTACACACACACACAGCTATAGGATGTACACACACACAGCTATAGGATGTACACACACACAGCTATAGGATGTACACACACAGAGCTATAGGATGTACACACACACACAGCTATAGGATGTACACACACACACAGCTATAGGATGTACACACACAGCTATAGGATGTACACACACACACAGCTATAGGATGTACACACACAGCTATAGGATGTACACACACAGCTATAGGATGTACACACACACACAGCTATAGGATGTACACACACACAGCTATAGGATGTACACACACACAGCTATAGGATGTACACACACAGCTATAGGATGTACAGACACACACAGCTATAGGATGTACACACACACACAGCTATAGGATGTACAGACACAGCTATAGGATGTACACACACACACAGCTATAGGATGTACACACACACAGCTATAGGATGTACACACACACAGCTATAGGATGTACACACACAGCTATAGGATGTACACACACACAGCTATAGGATGTACACACACAGAGCTATAGGATGTACACACACAGCTATAGGATGTACACACACACAGCTATAGGATGTACACACACACAGCTATAGGATGTACACACACAGCTATAGGATGTACACACACACACAGCTATAGGATGTACACACACACACAGCTATAGGATGTACACACACACACAGCTATAGGATGTACACACACAGCTATAGGATGTACACACACACACAGCTATAGGATGTACACACACACACAGCTATAGGATGTACACACACACAGCTATAGGATGTACACACACACAGCTATAGGATGTACACACACAGCTATAGGATGTACACACACACAGCTATAGGATGTACACACACACAGCTATAGGATGTACACACACAGCTATAGGATGTACACACACACACAGCTATAGGATGTACACACACAGCTATAGGATGTACACACACAGCTATAGGATGTACACACACACACAGCTATAGGATGTACACACACAGCTATAGGATGTACACACACAGCTATAGGATGTACACACACAGCTATAGGATGTACACACACACACAGCTATAGGATGTACACACACAGCTATAGGATGTACACACACACACAGCTATAGGATGTACACACACAGCTATAGGATGTACACACACACAGCTATAGGATGTACACACACACACAGCTATAGGATGTACACACACAGCTATAGGATGTACACACACACACAGCTATAGGATGTACACACACACACAGCTATAGGATGTACACACACAGCTATAGGATGTACACACACAGCTATAGGATGTACACACACACACAGCTATAGGATGTACACACACACACAGCTATAGGATGTACACACACAGCTATAGGATGTACACACACAGCTATAGGATGTACACACACACAGCTATAGGATGTACACACACAGCTATAGGATGTACACACACAGCTATAGAATGTACACACACAGCTATAGGATGTACACACACAGCTATAGGATGTACACACACAGCTATAGGATGTACACACACAGCTATAGGATGTACACACACACAGCTATAGGATGTACACACACACACAGCTATAGGATGTACACACACACACAGCTATAGGATGTACACACACAGCTATAGGATGTACACACACACACAGCTATAGGATGTACACACACACAGCTATAGGATGTACACACACACACAGCTATAGGATGTACACACACAGCTATAGGATGTACACACACAGCTATAGGATGTACACACACACACAGCTATAGGATGTACACACACACACAGCTATAGGATGTACACACACACAGCTATAGGATGTACACACACAGCTATAGGATGTACACACACACAGCTATAGGATGTACACACACACAGCTATAGGATGTACACACACAGCTATAGGATGTACACACACACAGCTATAGGATGTACACACACACACAGCTATAGGATGTACACACACAGAGCTATAGGATGTACACACACAGCTATAGGATGTACACACACAGCTATAGGATGTACACACACACAGCTATAGGATGTACACACACACAGCTATAGGATGTACACACACACAGAGCTATAGGATGTACACACACAGCTATAGGATGTACAGATCTATAGGATGTACACACACACAGCTATAGGATGTACACACACAGCTATAGGATGTACACACACAGCTATAGGATGTACAGATCTATAGGATGTACACACACAGCTATAGGATGTACACACACAGCTATAGGATGTACACACACACACAGCTATAGGATGTACACACACACACAGCTATAGGATGTACACACACACACAGCTATAGGATGTACACACACAGCTATAGGATGTACACACACAGCTATAGGATGTACACACACACAGCTATAGGATGTACACACACACACAGCTATAGGATGTACACACACACACAGCTATAGGATGTACACACACACAGCTATAGGATGTACACACACAGCTATAGGATGTACACACACACAGCTATAGGATGTACACACACACAGCTATAGGATGTACACACACAGCTATAGGATGTACACACACACAGCTATAGGATGTACACACACACAGAGCTATAGGATGTACACACACAGCTATAGGATGTACAGATCTATAGGATGTACACACACACAGCTATAGGATGTACACACACAGCTATAGGATGTACACACACAGCTATAGGATGTACAGATCTATAGGATGTACACACACAGCTATAGGATGTACACACACAGCTATAGGATGTACACACACACACAGCTATAGGATGTACACACACACACAGCTATAGGATGTACACACACACACAGCTATAGGATGTACACACACAGCTATAGGATGTACACACACAGCTATAGGATGTACACACACACAGCTATAGGATGTACACACACACACAGCTATAGGATGTACACACACACACAGCTATAGGATGTACACACACAGCTATAGGATGTACACACACACACAGCTATAGGATGTACACACAGCTATAGGATGTACACACACACAGCTATAGGATGTACACACACACACAGCTATAGGATGTACACACACAGCTATAGGATGTACACACACACAGCTATAGGATGTACACACACACACAGCTATAGGATGTACACACACACACAGCTATAGGATGTACACACACACAGCTATAGGATGTACACACACAGCTATAGGATGTACACACACACACAGCTATAGGATGTACACACACAGCTATAGGATGTACAGATCTATAGGATGTACACATCTATAGGTTGTACCCACACTCCCATCCCCATTTCCCATCCCTTGTCTGACTGTAGCTCATCAACCCCTGAACACAGAACCAACACCCGAAGCTGTCGCGCTTTTCCACAACAACAACAATCCAAAAACTCCCAAAAAACCGGCGACAACCGGAAACAACCGGCAAGAACCAACAATAACCGGCAAGAACCGGCTACAACCGGCAAGAACCGGCAACAACCGACAACAACTGACAGGAACCGATAGCAACCAACAACAACTGACAGGAACCGGCAACAACCGGCAGGAACCGGCAACAACCGGCAACAACCTGGAACAACCGGGGACAACCGACAACAACCGGCAACAACCTGGGACAACCAACAACAACCGGCCATAACCGGTGTCAACCGACAACAACCGAAAACGACTGGCAACAACCAACAACAACCGATAAAAACCGACAGGAACCGGCAACAACTGGCGACAACCGACAGGAACCGGCAACAATCAACCACAACCGGCAACAACCGACAACGACCGGCACAACCAGCAACAACCAGTAACAACCGGCAACAAGCGGCAACAACCAGCGACAACCGACAACAGCCGACAACAACCGACAGCAACCGGCAACAAGTGGCAAGAAGCGGCAACAAGCGGCAGGAACCGGCAACAATCAGCCACAACCGGCAATAACCGGCAACAACTGACAATAACCAACAACAACCAGCAACAACCGGCGAGAACTGGAAATAACCGACAACAAGCGGAAACTGGCAATAAGCTGCAACAACCGATAACAACCGGCAAGAACCGGCAAGAACCGGGAACAACCGGTAACAACTGGCAAGAACCAACAACAACCAGCGACAACCGGCAACAAGCAACAGCAACCAGCAATAACCGGCGAGAACCGGCAACAACCGGGAACAACTGGCAGGAACCAGGAACAACCGGCAAGAACCGGCAAGAACCGGCAACAACCAGTAACAATCAGTAACAACCAGTAACAACTGGCAAGAACCAACAATAACCGGCGACAACCGGCAACAAGCAACAGCAAACGGCAATAACCGGCGAGAACCAGCAACAACCAGCGACAAGCAGAAACTGGCAATAAGCTGCAACAACCGATTACAACCGGCAAGAACCGGCAAGAACTGGGAACAAATGGTAACAACCGGCAAGAACCAGCAGGAACCGGTAACAACTGGTAACAACTGGCAAGAACCGGTAACAACCGGTAACAATCAGTAACAACCGGTAACAACCGGCAAGGACCGGTAACAACCGGTAACAACCAGCAGGAACCGACAAGAACCGGTAACAACCGGTAACAACTGGTAAGAACCGGTAAGAACCGGCAAGAACCGGTAACAACTGGTAACAACCGACAAGAACCGGTAACAATCAGCAACAACCGGTAACAACTGGCAAGAACCAGTAACAACCAGTAACAACCAGCAGGAACCGGCCAGAACTGGTAACAACTGGTAACAACCGGTAACAACTGGCAAGAACTGGTAACAACCGGTAACAACCGGCAAGAACCGGCAAGAACCAGCAGGAACCGGAAACAACCGGTAACAACTGGTAACAACCGGTAACAACCGGTAAGAATCAGCAACAACCGGTAACAACCGGCAAGAACCGGCAAGAACCGGTTACAACCAGTAACAACCAGCAATAACCGGTAACAACCGGCAAGAACCGGTAACAACCGGTAACAACCGGTAACAACCAGCAAGAACCGGTAACAACTGGTAACAACTGGTAAGAACCGGTAAGAACCGGTAACAACCAGCAGGAACCGGTAACAACCCGTAACAACCGGTAACAACCAACAAGAACCGGCAATAACCAGCAGGAACCGGTAACAAGCGGTAACAACCGGTAACAACCGGCAAGAACCGATAACAACCGGTAACAACCAGCAGGAACCGGTAACAAGAGGTAACAACCGACAAGAACCGGCAACACCGGCAACAACCAGCAGGAACCGGCAAGAACCAGTAACAACCAGTAACAACCGGTAACAACCGGCAAGAACCGGCAAGAACCAGCAGGAACTGGTAACAACCAGTAACAACCGGCAAGAACCGGTAACAATCAGCAACAACCGGTAACAACCGGCAAGAACCAGTAACAACCAGCAAGAACTGGTAAGAACCGGTAAGAACCGGTAACAACCGGCAAGAACCAGCAGGAACCAGCAAGAACCAGTAACAAACGGTAACAACCGGTAACAACCGGCAAGAACCAACAACAACCGGTATCAACTGGTAAGAACCGGTAACAACCGGCAAGAACCGGTAACAACCGGTAAGAACCGGTAAGAACCGGTAACAACCGGCAAGAACCAGCAGGAACCGGTAACAACTGGTAAGAACCGGTAACAACTGGCAAGAACCAGTAACAACCGGCAACAATCAGTAACAACCAGTAACAACTGGTAAGAACCGGTAACAACTGGTAACAACCGGTAACAACCAGCAGGAACCAGCAAGAACCGGTAACAACCGGCAACAACCAGCAGGAACCGGCAAGAACCAGTAACAACCGGTAACAATCAGTAACAACCGGTAACAACCGGCAAGAACCAGTAACAACCAGTAACAACCGCTAACAACTGGCAAGAACCGGTAACAACCGGTAACAACCAGCAATAACCGGTAACAACCGGCAAGAACCGGTAACAATCAGCAACAACCGGTAACAACCAGCAAGAACCGGCAAGAACCGGTAACAACCGGTAACAATCAGTAACAACCGGTAACAACCGGCAAGAACCGGTAACAACCAGTAACAACTGGTAAGAACCGGTAACAACCGATAACAACCGGCAAGAACCGGTAACAACCGGCAAGAACCGGTAACAACTGGTAAGAACCGGTAACAACCGGTAACAATCAGTAACAACCGGTAACAACCGGCAACAACCAACAACCAAAAACAACCGAAAACAAGCGGAAGAACCGATGAGAAATGAACAATCCTCTGCTTTTCCAACACCTTTCCCTTTCCAACACCTCAACCCCGGGAATTCACCCGGAGACTTTTCCCGAATTTCCGGTTTCCATCCCAAAAAAACAACGGGAAGGGAAATTTTTCCCGGGGTTGTTTTTTCCCTCCCGAGGGTTCGGGGGTGAGCGGCTGTAGGCGGGAGCAGACGGCGCGGCCGATTGTAGCCGCATTGGTTTTTAATGTTCCCGGTGTATTCCGGCTTTTCCTGAACACTTTTTATCCCGGAAAAACTTGGGAAAATCCCTTTTTTTTTGGGAATTGGGAAGGAAATGTTGTAGCCTACAAGAGGAATTGTTTGTAGGAGAGATTTGATTGTTCCGTGATTCCCGAGGGATTTTTTTGGGAATTTTTTGGGAATTATTTCAGAATTTTTTGGGAATTCTTTGGGAATTTTTTTGGAATTTTTTGGGAATTCTTTGGGAATTTTTTGGGAATTCTTTGGGAATTTTTGGGGATTTTTTTGGGGAATTTTTTGGGAATTCTTTGGGATTTTTTTAGGAGTTTTTTGGGAATTTTTTGTGAATTTTTTGGGAATTCTTTGGGATTTTTTTAGGAGTTTTTTGGGAATTCTTTGGGATTTTTTAGGAGTATTTTGGGAATGATTTGGGAATTCTTTGGGATTTTTTTGGGAATTCTTTGGGATTTTTTTAGGAGTTTTTTGGGAATTCTTTGGGAATTTTTTGGGAATTTTTTGGGGAATTTTTTTGGGAATTCTTTGGGAATATTTTGGGGGGAATTCTTTGGGAATTCTTTGGGAATCTTCTTGGCATTTTCTGGGAATTCTTCAGGATTTTTTTCGGAATTTTTTGGGAATTCTTTGGGAATTTTTTCGGAATTTTTTGGGAATTCTTTGGGAATTTTTCCGGAATTTTCTGGGAATTCTTTGGGAATTTTTTCAGAATTTTTTCAGAATTTTTTGGGAATTCTCTGGGATTTTTTGGGGATTTTTTGGGAATTCTTCAGGATTTTTTTCGGAATTTTTTGGGAATTCTTCAGTATTTTTTTAGGAATTTTCTGGGAATTCTTCAGGATTTTTTTCAGAATTTTTTGGGAATTCTCTGGGAATTTTCTGGGAATTCTTTGGGAATTTTTGAGGAATTTTCTGGGAATTTTTTAGGATTTTTTTCAGAATTTTTTGGGAATTCTCTGGGAATATTTTGGGAATTCTTTGGGATTTTTTAGGAGTTTTTTGGGAATTCTCTGGGAATTTTTTAGGAATTTTCTGGGAATTTTTTGGGAATTTTTTCAGAATTTTTTGGGAATTCTTCAGGATTTTTTTCAGAATTTTTTGGGAATTCTTTGGGAATTTTTTCAGAATTTTTTGGGAATTCTTTGGGAATTTTTTCGGAATTTTCTGGGAATTCTTTGGGATTTTTTAATGAGTTTTTTGGGAATTCTTCAGGATTTTTTTGGGAATTCTTTGGGAATTTTTTTTTTGGGAATTGGGAAGGAAATGTTGTAGCCTACAAGCGGAATTGTTTGTAGGAGAGATTCGATTGTTCCGTGATTCCCGAGGGATTTTTTTGGGAATTTTTTGGGGGTTTTTTTGGAATTTTTTGGGAATTTTTTGGGATTTTTTGGGGCATTTTTGGGGACTTCTCTGGGATTTTTTGGGGATTTTTTGGGAATTCTGCAGGATTTTTTTCGGAATTTTTTGGGAATTCTTTGGGATTTTTTTCGGAATTTTCTGGGAATTCTTCAGGATTTTTTTCGGAATTTTTTGGGAATTCTTTGGAAATTTTTCGGAATTTTTTGGGAATTCTTCAGGAATTTTTTGGGAATTTTCTGGGAATTCTTCAGCATTTTTTTCAGAATTTTTTGGGAATTCTTTGGAAATTTTTCAGAATTTTTTGGGAATTCTCTGGGAATTTTTTAGGAATTTTCTGGGAATTCTCTGGGAATTTTTTAGGAATTTTCTGGGAATTCTTTGGGATTTTTTTCGGAAGTTTTTGGGAATTCTTTGGGAATTTTTTTGGAATTTTTTGGGAATTCCTTGGGAATTGTTTTAGGAATTTTTTTGGGAATTCTTTGGGATTTTTTTGGGAATTCTTTGGGAATTTTTTTGGGAATTCTTCAGGATTTTTTTCAGAATTTTTTGAGAATTCTCTGGGAATTTTTTAGGAATTTTCTGGGAATTCTTCAGGATTTTTTTCAGAATTTTTTGGGAATTCTTTGGGAATTTTTTAGGAATTTTCTGGGAATTCTTTGGGAATTTTTTAGGAATTTTCTGGGAATTCTTTAGGAATTTTCTGGGAATTCTTTGGGAATTTTTTAGGAATTTTCTGGGAATTCTTTGGGAATTTTTTAGGAATTTTCTGGGAATTCTTTGGGAATTTTTTAGGAATTTTCTGGGAATTCTCTGGGAATTTTTTAGGAATTTTCTGGGAATTCTTCAGGATTTTTTTCAGAATTTTTTGGGAATTCTTTGGGAATTTTTTAGGAATTTTCTGGGAATTCTTCAGGATTTTTTTCAGAATTTTTTGGGAATTCTTCAGTATTTTTTTCGGAATTTTTTGGGAATTCTTTGGAAATTTTTTCGGAATTTTTTGGGAATTCTCTGAGAATTTTTTAGGAATTTTCTGGGAATTCTTTGGGAATTTTTTCAGAATTTTTTCAGAATTTTTTGGAAATTCTTTGGGATTTTTTTCTGAATTTTTTGGGAATTCTTTGGGAAATTTTTTGGCATTTTTTGGGAATTCTTCAGCATTTTTTTCGGAATTTTTTGGGAATTCTTTGGGAATTTTTTGGGAATTTTTTGGGAATTCTCTGGGAATTTAAAAATTTTTAGGAATTTTCTGGGAATTCTTTGGGAATTTTTTGGGAATTTTTTTCAGAATTTTTGGGAATTCTTTGGGAATTTTTTTGGCATTTTTTGGGAATTCTTCAGGATTTTTTTCAGAATTTTCTGGGAATTCTTCAGGATTTTTTTCAGAATTTTTTGGGAATTCTTTGGGAATTTTTTAGGAATTTTTTGGGAATTCTTCAGGATTTTTTTCAGAATTTTTTGGGAATTCTTTGGGAATTTTTTGAGAATTCTTTGGGATTTTTTTGGGAATTCTTTGGGAATTTTTTGGGAATTTTTTGGCATTTTTTGGGAATTCTTCTGGATTTTTTTCGGAATTTTTTGGGATATCCAAAAAAATTTATATTATTTAATTATATATAATTTATATTATTTATATATAATAATATAAAACATATTCTTTATTATATTATAAATAAATATAAAATAAATGTATACATAAATAAATAATATAAGTTATATTATATAAAATAATGTAATTTCCATTACTTAATTAAATTATTTAATTTATTTATTATTAATTTATAAAAGAAATTTATATTCTTTAATTATAAATAATTTATATGATTTATATATAATGATATAATATATATTCTTTATTATATTAATAATAAATATAAAAATATATATAAATTAAATAGTATAAATTATATTTAATAAATAATTTCTAGTATTTAATGAAATTATTTAATTTCTTATTATTTTATAAAAGAAATTTGTATTAATTATTAATTATACAATTATAATTGTATATAATTTATATTTTTATATATAATAAAATATATATTATTTATTATATTGTAAATTTATATAAAATAAATATATTTAAAAATACATATATAATAAATATATTTATAAATATATATAAAATAAATATATTTATAAATATATAAAATAAATATATTTATAAATATATATAAAATAAATATATTTAAAAATATATATAAAATAAATATATTTATAAATATATAAAATAAATCTCTTTATAAATACATATAAAATAAATATATATACAAATATATAAATATATATAAAATTAATAGCATAAATTATATCTAATACTATAATTCCTATGATTTAATTAAATTTAGTTTTATAAATTTAATTATTTATAATTGTTTATTATAAAAATAAAATTATATAAAATTATAATTATTTCGTTTTCTATTATTTAATAAAGAATTTATTAAATTATTAAATTATTTATTTAAATTATTTAATTGATTTATTATTATTTGATCAATTAATATCTCAGCTGTGCCTCACCTGAGAGCTTCCAAAATGTTTTCCCAAGGAATTCCAAGATTTTTTTTGGGGAATAATCAAAGAATCCAGAAAATCCTGCTCCAAATAAACAAAAAAAAACCCAAAATCCCTTTGGATTCATTGGAATTTCCTAAAAAAATCAGGATTTTTATTTAATTCGATTTTTATTTAATTCGATTTTTATTTCATTTTTTTCTGGGTTTTTTTTTTCCGGGTGAGGATAAAAAATTCCAGTTTTTTTCTGGGATTCTGTTCCCACCCACACGGCATCAAAAGCAACAGATGCTCCAAAACCCAGGGAAAATTTCAATCTTTAAATAGAAATAACAAAAAAAAACCAAAACAAAAAGAAAAAAATTCATTTAATGAAATCACAAAAAACTCCGCCCAAAAATTTGAAGGGATGGGAGAAAATCCATTTTTCCCGGTTTTTCCACCATTTTTTCCCATTTTTTTCCTGATTTTTCCCCATTTTCCCCACAATTTTTCCCATTTTTTCCCATTTTTCCCAGAATTCTTTCTTATTTTTGCTCCATTTTTTCCCCATTTTCTCCATATTTTTCCCATTTTTTCCCATTTTTTTCATATTTTTTCTCCATTTTTCCCACAATTTTTCCCATTTTTTCCCCATTTTTTCTTATTTTTTCCCATTTTTTCTTTTTTTCCCATTTTTTTCCTGATTGTTCCCCATTTTTTCCTGATTTTTTTCCCACTTTTTTCCCATTTTTTCCCCTTTTTTCAGAATTCTTTCTTATTTTTGCTCCATTTTTCCCCCATTTTCTCCCCAATTTTCTCATTTTTTCCCCAATTTTCCCCATTTTTTCCACATTTTCCCCATTTTCCCCACAATTTTTCCCATTTTTTCCCCATTTTTCCCATAATTTTTTCCCTTTTTTCCCATTTTTCCCCATTTTTTCCTATTTTCCCAATTTTTCCCCATTTTTTCCCCATTTTTTCCCCACATTTCCCCATTTTTCCCAAAATTTTTTCCCATTTTTTTCCCATTTTTTCCACAATTTTTCCCATTTTTTCCCCATTTTTCCCAATTTTTTCTTTTTTTTTCCCATTTTTTCCTCATTTTTTCCACATTTTCCCCATTTTCCCCACAATTTTTCCCATTTTTTCCCCATTTTTCCCATCATTTTTTCCCTTTTTTCCCATTTTTTCCTATTTTTCCCATTTTTCCCCATTTTTCCCAGAATTTTTTCTTATTTTTGCTCCATTTTTTTTCCCCATTTTCCCCACAATTTTGCCATTTTTTTCTATTTTTTCCCATTTTCCCCACTTTTTCCCAATTTTTTCCCATTTACCCCCATTTTTCCAACAATTTTTGCCCATTTTTCCCAGAATTTTTTCTTATTTTTGTTCCATTTTTTCCCTATTTTCTCCACAATTTTCCCCTTTTTTCCCACATTTTCTGCATTTTTTCCACAATTTTTTCCCGTTTTCTCCATTTTTTCCACACTTTTCCCCATTTTTTTCCATTTTTTTCCACATTTTCCCCATTTTTCCCACAATTTTTCCCATATTTTCCTGATTTTTTCCCATTTTTTCCCATTTTTTCCCCATTTTCCCCCAATTTTTTTCCTGATTTTTCCCCATTTTTTCCTGATTTTTTCCCACTTTTTCCCCATTTTTCCCAGAATTCTTTCTTATTTTTGCTCCATTTTTTCCCCATTTTCTCCATTTTTTCCCCATTTTTTCCTATTTTTCCCATTTTTTCCCCATTTTTTCTCCATATTTTTCCCATTTTTTCCCATTTTTTTCATAATTTTTCTCCATTTTTTCCACAATTTTTCCCATTTTTTCCTCACTTTTCCCACAATTTTTCCCATTTTTTCCTGATTTTTCCCCATTTTTTTCCTGATTTTTCCCCATTTTTTCCTGATTTTTTCCCACTTTTTTCCCCACTTTTTTCCCATTTTTCCCAGAATTCTTTCTTATTTTTGCTCCATTTTTTCCCCATTTTTTCTCAATTTTTTCCCCAATTTTCCCCATTTTCTCCCCATTTTTTCCCTTTTTTCCCATTTTTCCCCATTTTTTCCTATTTTTCCCATTTTTCCCCATTTTTTCTCCATATTTTTCCCATTTTTTTCTTATTTTTTCTCCATTTTTTCCACAATTTTTCCCCCATTTTTTCCAGAATTTTTGCCATTTTTTTCCCCATTTCCCCCACAATTTTTCCCATTTTTTCCTCACTTTTCCCACAATTTTCCCCATTTTTCCCACAATTTTTTTTTTTCCCCATTTTTTCCCATTTTTTTTCCTGATTTTTTCCCATTTTTTCCTGATTTTTTTCCCACTTTTTTCCCATTTTTTCCCCATTTTTCCCAGAATTCTTATTTTTGCTCCATTTTTTCCCCATTTTTTCCTATTTTTCCCATTTTTTCCCCATTTTTTCTCCATATTTTTCCCATTTTTCCCCATTTTTTTCATATTTTTTCTCCATTTTCCCCACAATTTTTCCCATTTTTTCCCCATTTTTCCCCATTTTTTTCCTGATTTTTCCCCATTTTTTCCTGATTTTTTCCCACTTTTTTCCCATTTTTTCCCCATTTTTCCCAGAATTCTCTTATTTTTGCTCCATTTTTTCCCCATTTTCTCCATTTTTTCCCCATTTTTCCCCCAATTTTCCCCATTTTTTCCTATTTTTCCCATTTTTCCCCATTTTTTCCACAATTTTTTTCCCACATTTCCCCATTTTTCCAAAATTTTTTCCCATTTTTTTCTTATTTTTTCTCCATTTTTTCCACAATTTTTCCCCACAATTTTTCCCATTTTTTTCCTCACTTTCCCCACAATTTTTCCCCATTTTTCCCATAATTTTTTCCCTTTTTTCCCATTTTTCCCCATTTTTGCTCCATTTTTCCCCCATTTTCTCCATTTTTCCCCAATTTTTCCCATTTTTTCCCCATTTTTTCCTATTTTTCCAATTTTTCCCATTTTTTCTCCATTTTTTCCCCACATTTCCCCATTTTTTCCCAAAATTTTTTCCCATTTTTTCCACAAATTTTCCCATTTTTTTCCTCACTTTTCCCCATTTTTATCCCAATTTTTTCCCATTTTTTCCTATTTTTCCCATTTTTCCCCATTTTTCCCCATTTTTTCCATATTTTTTCCCATTTTTTCCTGAACTTTTCCCAATTTTTTCCCCATTTTTCCCCATTTTTATCCCAAATTTTTTCCCATTTTTTCCCATTTTTTCCATAATTTTCCCAATTTTTCCACAATTTTTCCCATTTTTTTCCTCACTTTTCCCCATTTTTATCCCAAATTTTTCCCCATTTTTTCCCCAATTTTTCCCATTTTTTGCATAATTTTTTCCCATTTTTTCCCCATTTTTCCCATCATTTTTTCCCATTTTTTTCTTTATTTTTTTTCCATTTTTTCCCCAATTTTTCCCATTTTTCCCCCAATTTTTTCCCATTTTTTCCTCATTTTCCCCACAATTTTTCCCATTTTTTTCCCCATTTTTCCCCATTTTTATCCCAAATTTTTTCCCATTTTTTTCCATAATTTTCCCCATTTTCCCCCCAATTTTTCCCATTTTTTTCCTCACTTTTCCCCATTTTTATCCAAATTTTTTCCCATTTTTTCCCATTTTTATCCCAATTTTTTCCCATTTTTTCCCATTTTTATCCCAATTTTTTCCCATTTTTTCCCATTTTTCCCTTTTTTCCACATTTTTTCCTATTTTTCCCATTTTTTCCCATTTTTCCCAATTTTTTCCCATTTTTTCCTCATTTTCCCCACAATTTTTCCCATTTTTTTCCCCATTTTTCCCCATTTTTATCCCAAATTTTTTCCCATTTTTTCCCATTTTTTCCACAATTTTTCCCATTTTTTTCCTCACTTTTCCCCATTTTTATCCCAATTTTTTCCCATTTTTTCCCATTTTTCCCCATTTTTACCATTTTTTCCATATTTTTCCCCATTTTTCCCAGAATTTTTCTTATTTTTTCCCATTTTTTCTTTTTTCCCATTTTTTTCCTTTTTTTCCACATTTTTTTCTTATTTTTTCTCCATTTTTTCCTCCACTTTTTCCCCATTTTTTCCCCAATTTTTCCCATTTTTTTCTTTATTTTTTTCCATTTTTTCCCCCAATTTTTCCCATTTTTTGCATCATTTTTTCCCATTTTTTCCCCATTTTTTCCATCATTTTTTCCCATTTTTTTCTTTATTTTTTTTCCATTTTTTCCCCAATTTTTTCCTCATTTTCCCCACAATTTTTCCCTTTTTTTCCCCATTTTTATCCCAAATTTTTTCCCATTTTTTCCACAATTTTTCCCATTTTTTCCCCAATTTTTCCCATTTTTTCCCCCATTTTTCCCCATTTTTACCCCAAATTTTTCCCCATTTTTTCCCATTTTTCTTCCTCACTTTTCCCACAATTTTTCCCCAAATTCCCAAAAAAAAAAGCCCAAACAAATCCCAAAATCCCCAAATCTCATCTCAACCCCGGCTCCGATTGACACAACACCGATCCCATCCCTTCCCAAACGGAATTTTTCTCCCTAAAATCCGATTAATTTGGAATTTTTTGGGAAAATCCCATTTTTTGGACGAATTTCCCACTCAAAAAACATGGAAAAATTGGATTTTTATGGAATTTTCATCATCAAAAAACCCCAAAAAAAATCCTAAAAATTCCCAATTTTTTTCCTCTTCTTTTCCTTGGAATTCCTATCCCAAAAATCCGGGATTTTATGGAATATCCCATTTTTTTTAAGGAATTTCTCACCGGAAAAACACGGAAAAAAATCCGATTTTTACGGAATTTTCACTTTGAAAAATCCAAAAAAAAATTCAAAATTTTTGGATTTGGATTTTTTTATTATTTTTTTTTTTTTATTTCTAAATCTGGTTTTAAAGATTTTAAACTCAGCCTAAAACTTCCAGGATGAAATTCCAGGGATAAATCCAGGAATTCCATCTCCTGGAGGAAAATCCAGGTTTTTTTGGGATCTCATCCCGATTTATTTCCCAATTTGGGATTATTTGGGAATTCTCCTTTGGATTTGGATTTTTATTTTTATTTCTAAATCTGGTTTTAAAGATTTTAAACTCAGCTCAAAAATTCCAGGGGAAAAATTCCAGGGGAGAAATTCCAGGGGAAAAATTCCAGGGGAAAAATTCCAGGGGAAAAATTCCAGGGGAGAAATTCCAGGGGAAAAATTCCAGGGGAAAAATTCCAGGGGAAAAATTCCAGGAGAGAAATTCCAGGAATTCCTTGGAACTGAATCCAGGAGGAAAATCCAGGTTTTTTTGGGATCTCATCCCGATTTATTTCCCAATTTGGGATTATTTGGGAATTCTCTGGGAATTTTCTGGGAATTCTCTGGGAATTTTCCAGGAATTCTCTGGGAATTTTCCAGGAATTTTCTGGGAATTGTCTGGGAATTCTCTGGGAATTTTCCAGGAATTTTCTGGGAATTTTCTGGGAATTCTCTGGGAATTTTCCGGGAATTCTCTGGGAATTCTCTGGGAATTTTCCGGGAATTTGCTGTGAATTTTCTGGGAATTTTCCGGGAATTTCCTGGGAATTTTCCGGGAATTTTCTGGGAATTGTCTGGGAATTTTCCGGGAATTCTCTGGGAATTTTCTGGGAATTTTCCGGGAATTTCCTGGGAATTTTCTGGGAATTCTCTGGGAATTTTCCGGGAATTCTCTGGGAATTTTCTGGGAATTCTCTGGGAATTGTCTGGGAATTTTCCAGGAATTCTCTGGGAATTTTCCGGGAATTTTCTGGGAATTTTCTGGGAATTTTCCGGGAATTTTCTGGGAATTCTCTGGGAATTTTCTGGGAATTTTCCGGGAATTGTCTGGGAATTCTCTGGGAATTGTCTGAAAATTCTCTGGGAATTGTCTGGGAATTTTCCAGGAATTCTCTGGGAATTTTCTGGGAATTTTCTGTGAATTTTCTGTGAATTTTCTGGGATTTCTCTGGGAATTCTCCGGGAATTCTCTGGGAATTGTCTGGGAATTCTCTGGGAATTCTCTGGGAATTTTCCGGGAATTCTCTGCGAATTGTCTGGGAATTCTCTGGGAATTTTCCGGGAATTTTCTGGGAATTTTCCGGGAATTCTCCGGGAATTTTCTGGGAATTGTCTGAAAATTCTCTGCGAATTGTCTGAAAATTCTCTGGGAATTTTCCGGGAATTTTCTGGGAATTGTCTGGGAATTCTCTGGGAATTTTCCAGGAATTCTCTGGGAATTTTCTGGGAATTTTCTGGGAATTTCCTGTGAATTTTCTGTGAATTCTCTGGGAATTGTCTGGGAATTTTCTGGGAATTTTCCGGGAATTTTCTGGGAATTTTCTGGGAATTTTCTGGGAATTCCCTGGGAATTGTCTGGGAATTTTCCGGGAATTCTCTGGGAATTTTCTGGGAATTCTCTGGGAATTTTCCGGGAATTTTCTGTGAATTTTCTGGGAATTTTCCGGGAATTTTCTGGGAATTCTCCAGGAATTTTCTGGGAATTCTCTGGGAATTGTCTGGGAATTGTCTGGGAATTGTCTGGGAATTCTCTGGGAATTCTCTGGGAATTTTCCAGGAATTCTCTGGGAATTTTCCGGGAATTCTCCGGGAATTTTCTGGGAATTGTCTGGGAATTGTCTGGGAATTGTCTGGGAATTCTCTGGGAATTCTCTGGGAATTCTCTGGGAATTGTCTGGGAATTCTCTGGGAATTTTCCAGGAATTTTCTGGGAATTTTCTGGGAATTCTCTGGGAATTTTCCGGGAATTCTCTGGGAATTTTCTGGGAATTCTCTGGGAATTTTCTGGGAATTTTCTGGGAATTCTCTGGGAATTTTCTGGGAATTTTCCGGGAATTTTCTGTGAATTTTCTGGGAATTCTCTGGGAATTTTCGGGGAATTTTCTGTGAATTTTCTGGGAATTCTCTGGGAATTTTCGGGGAATTTTCTGTGAATTTTCTGGGAATTCTCTGGGAATTTTCGGGGAATTTTCTGAAAATTCTCCGGGAATTCTCTGGGAATTGTCTGGGAATTCTCTGGGAATTTTCTGGGGATTCTCTGGGAATTCTCTGGGAATTTTCTGGGAATTCTCCGGGAATTGTCTGGGAATTGTCTGGGAATTTTCTGGGAATTGTCTGGGAATTGTTTGGGAATTCTCTGGGAATTGTCTGGGAATTTTCCAGGAATTCTCCGGGAATTCTCTGGGAATTGTCTGGGAATTCTCTGGGAATTGTCTGGGAATTCTCTGGGAATTTTCTGGGAATTGTCTGGGAATTCTCTGGGAATTTTCCAGGAATTCTCTGGGAATTTTCTGGGAATTTTCCGGGAATTCTCTGGAAATTCTCTGGGAATTGTCTGGGAATTTTCTGGGAATTTTCTGTGAATTTTCTGGGAATTCTCTGGGAATTGTCTGGGAATTTTCCGGGAATTCTCTGGGAATTTTCTGGGCATTGTCCGGGAATTTTCTGGGAATTCTCTGGGAATTCTCTGGGAATTCTCCGGGAATTGTCTGGGAATTCTCTGGGAATTGTCTGGGAATTGTTTGGGAATTCTCTGGGAATTTTCTGGGAATTGTCTGGGAATTCTCTGGGAATTGTCTGGGAATTTTCCGGGAATTTTCCGGGAATTCTCCAGGAATTGTCTGGGAATTTTCCAGGAATTCTCTGGGAATTTTCCGGGAATTTTCTGGGAATTCTCTGGGAATTCTCTGGGAATTGTTTGGGAATTGTCTGGGAATTTTCCGTGAATTTTCTGTGAATTTTCTGGGAATTCTCTGGGAATTCTCTGGGAATTTTCCGGGAGTTCTCTGGGAATTCTCTGGGAATTTTCCGGGAATTTTCTGGGAATTTTCCGGGAATTCTCCGGGAATTTTCTGGGAATTGTCTGAAAATTCTCTGCGAATTGTCTGAAAATTCTCTGGGAATTTTCCGGGAATTTTCTGGGAATTGTCTGGGAATTCTCTGGGAATTTTCCAGGAATTCTCTGGGAATTTTCCGGGAATTCTCTGGGAATTTTCTGTGAATTTTCTGGGAATTGTCTGGGAATTCTCCGGGAATTTTCCGGGAATTGTCTGGGAATTCTCTGGGAATTGTTTGGGAATTGTCTGGGAATTCTCTGGGAATTTTCCGGGAATTCTCCGGGAATTTTCTGGGAATTCTCTGTGAATTTTCTGGGAATTGTCTGGGAATTCTCTGGGAATTTTCTGGGAATTCTCTGGGAATTGTTTGGGAATTTTCTGGGAATTTTCTGGGAATTCTCCAGGAATTCTCCGGCAATTCCATCCCCGGTGGAATTCGGGTGTTGTTTGAAGCATTTTCCATCTCTTTATCCCAAAATTCCCAGAATTAACTGGGATTTAACACCTTTTCCCCTTTTTCCCCCGGATCCGGAGGATTCCGGAGCTGGAATTGTTCCCTTGAGCTCGGGAATGTTTTCGCGGCGTTCGGAGCGCGACAAATTGATTTGTAAACAAATCATTGAGGATTGAGAGTTAAAAATGCCGGGAAAATCCGGGAATTCTGCTGGGAAAGGATAAAAATGGGGATTTGGGGAGGTGAAACGAACCCAGGTGGGGTTTGGGGGGTTTAAATGGGAATAAATGGAGGAAAAGTGGAGTTTAGGTGAGGATTGAGCTGGGAAAAGCAAATTCTGAGCTCAAATCCTGCTCTGGGAAGGAAAAGATCGGAGTTTAGGAAAGGATTGGGCTGGGAAAATCAAATTTAAGAGCAAATTCCGAGCTCAAATCCTGCTCTGGGAAGGAAAATGTGGAATTTAGGAAAGGATTGGGCTGGGAAAATCAAATTAAAAAGCAAATTCCGAGCTCAAATCCTGCTCTGGGAAGGAAAATCCAAAGTTTAGGAGAGGATTGAGCCAGAAAAATCAAATTTAAAAGCAAATTCTGAGCTCAAATCCGGATCTGGGAAGGAAAATGTGGAATTTAGGTGAGAATTGGGCTGGGAAAAGCGAATTCCGAGCAGAAATCCGACTCTGGGAAGGAAAAGCAGAGTTTAGGAGAGGATTGGGCTGGGAAAAGCAAATTAAAAAGCAAATTCCGAGCTCAAATCCGGCTCTGGGGAGGAAAACACCGGAATTTAGGAAAGGATTGAGCTGGGAAAAGCAAATTCCAGGCACAAATCCTGCTATGGGAAGGAAAATGTGGAATTTAGGAAAGGATTGGGCTGGGAAAAGCAAATTAAAAAGCAAATTCCGAGCACAAATCCGGCTCTGGGAAGGAAAATGTGGAATTTAGGAAAGGATTGAGCTGGGAAAAGCAAATTCTGAGCTCAAATCCGGCTCTGGAAATGAAAAACCTGGAATTTAGGAGAGGATTGAGCTGGGAAAAGCAAATTTAAGAGCAAATTCCGAGCACAAATCCTGCTCTGGGAAGGAAAAGCAGAGTTTAGGAGA
Organism: Poecile montanus; assembly: GCA_038429875.1. Classification (NCBI taxonomy): domain Eukaryota; kingdom Metazoa; phylum Chordata; class Aves; order Passeriformes; family Paridae; genus Poecile; species Poecile montanus. Next base: position 1,289,715 of record CM076537.1, on the reverse strand, counting down.
GGATTGAGCCAGAAAAATCAGATTTAAAAGCAAATTCCGAGCAGAAATCCGGCTCTGGGAAGGAAAAGATCGGAATTTAGGAGAGGATTGGGCTGGAAAAGGCAAATTCTGAGCAGAAATGTTGCTCTGGGAATGAAAAGATCGGAATTTAGGAGAGGATTGAGCTGGGAAAAGCAAATTCTGAGCAGAAATGTTGCTCTGGGAAGGAAAATGTGGAATTTAGGAAAGGATTGAGCTGGGAAAAGCAAATTCCGAGCTCAAATCCGGCTCTGGGAAGGAAAAGATCGGAATTTAGGAAAGGATTGAGCTGGAAAAATCAAATTTAAAAGCAAATTCCGAGCACAAATCCGGCTCTGGGAAGGAAAATCTGGAATTTAGGAGAGGATTGGGCTGGAAAAATCAAATTCCGAGCTCAAATCCGGCTCTGGGGAGGAAAAGCAGAGTTTAGGTGAGAATTGAGCTGGAAAAATCAGATTTAAAAGCAAATTCCAAGCTGAAATCCAGCTCTGGGAAGGAAAAGCAGAGTTTAGGAGACGATTGAGCCACAAAAATCAAATTTAAGAGCGAATTCCGAGCTCAAATCTGTCTCTGGGAATGAAAATCCAAAGGATTGTCCCCAAAGCAGGGAATGAGGAGCAGAAGGTGCCAGTCCCAGGTGTGAATCCCTTCCCAGGGAAACCCTGCCCCAATTCCTGCCGGGAATCCTCGGATCCCGATGGGAATCCTCGGATCCCGATGGGAATTCTCGGATCCCGATGGGAATCCTCGGATCCCGATGGGAATTCTCGGATCCTGCCGGGAATTCTCGCATCCCGATGGGAATTCTCGGATCCTGCCGGGAATTCTCGCATCCCGATGGGAATCCTCGGATCCTGCCGGGAATCCTCGGATCCCGATGGGAATCCTCGGATCCCGATGGGAATTCTCGGATCCCGATGGGAATTCTCGGATCCCGATGGGAATTCTCCCGACGCCGGCAGCTGGAATTGCCCGGGAAGGGAAATGCTGCAGTTCCCCAGCTGGACACGGAGAAATGCCAGAGATTGAGAGGAGCCTCAAACAGCACCCAAAGCAAATCCCCTGCAATGGCTCCAATCCCAAAAAATATTCCAGAGGAGCCCGGCCCTCACTCATTCCCAGGAATTCTTTGCTTTCTTTTATTTTATTTTATTTTATTCTATTTTATTCTATTTTCTTTTCTTTTCTTTTATTCTATTTTATTTTATTTTATTTTATTTTATTCTATTTTCTTTTATTTTCTTTTATTTTCTTTTACTTTACTTTATTCTATTTTATTTTAGTCTATTTTATTTTAGTCTATTTTATTTTAGTCTATTTTATTTTATTTTATTTTATTCTAGTCTGTTTTATTCTATTTTATTTTATTTTATTCTATTTTATTTTATTTTATTTTATTTTATTTTATTTTATTTTATTTTATTCTATTCTATTCTATTTTATTTTATTCTATTTTATTCGATTTTATTCTATTTTATTCTATTTTATTCTATTTAATTTAATTTAATTTAATTTAATTTAATTTTATTCTATTCTATTTAATTTAATTTAATTTTATTTTATTTTATTCTATTCTATTTTATTCTATTCTATTCTATTCTATTCTATTCTATTCTATTCTATTTTTTCTATTCTATTATATTCTATTTAATTTAATTTAATTTAATTTAATTTTATTCTATTCTATTTTATTATTTTTGTTTTATTTTATTCTATTTTATTCTATTCTATTCTATTCTATTCTATTCTATTCTATTACTTTTGTTTTATTTTATTCTATTTTATTCTATTTTATTCTATTCTATTCTATTCTATTCTATTCTATTCTATTCTATTCTATTCTATTCTATTCTATTTAATTTAATTTAATTTAATTCTATTCTATTCTGTTCTATTCTTTTTGTTTTATTTTATTCTATTCTATTCTATTCTATTCTATTCTATTCTATTCTATTCTATTCTATTCTATTCTATTCTATTCTATTCTATTTTATTCTATTCTATTCTATTCTATTCTATCCTATTCTATTCTATTCTATTTTATTTTATTCTATTTAATTTAATTTAATTTAATTTAATTTAATTTAATTCTATTCTATTCTATTCTATCCTATCCTATTTAATTTTATTCTATTTAATTTAATTTAATTTAATTTAATTTTATTGATTTGTCGCAGCCTTGGCTTTGGGTTCCGAAGCACAAAATCCATTTCCACACCAGAGAATTTTTTCCCCTCCCCACACAAACAAAGAAAGGTTTTGGGATTGGGAATCAAAATGAAATTTCCCAAGGTTTAAAGCACTCAGGGAATGTTTTTCCAAGGAAAAAGCGGAATCTGCTGGAAAAGCGGAATCATTTCAAGCCGTGAGGAACGAGGGGAGAGATCCAGGGGGGTTTTATATCAAAATAAAATCAGAAAGAAATGAGAATGTTCTGAAAACATCCCAGGTTTGTGGGAATAGCAACAACAACAACAATAATAATAATAATAATAATAATAATAATTAATAATGATGATGATGATAAGGATAAAAAATGAGAATAAGAACCGGTGCTTAATTGTAATAATAATAAAAATAAAAATAATAAATATAATGATAATAATAATACTAAAAAATGAGAATAAGAACCAGTGCCCAGCAATAATAATAATAAAAATAACAATAATAATAATAATAAAATAATAAAAAATAATAATAAATATAATGATAATAATAATACTAAAAAATGAGAATAAGAACCAGTGCCCAGCAATAATAATAATAAAATAATAAAAATAATAATAATAAATATAACGATAATAACAATACTAAAAAATGAGAATAAGAACCAGTGCCCAGCAATAATAATAATAATAATAGAAATAATAATAAGAGAAATAATAATAATAATTATAATAATGATACTGGGAATAGCAAGCGGGGCTCAGCAATAATAAGAATAATAATAAAAATAATAATAATAAAAATAATAATAAATAAAAATAAAAATAAGAATAAATAAAAATAAGAATAATAATAAATAAAAATAAAAATGAAAATGAAAATAAAAATAAAAATAGAAATAAAAATAAAAATAAAAATGAAAATAGAAATAAAAATAGAAATAATAATGATAATGAAAAAAGGGAATAAGAATCTGCACTCAGCAATAATAATAATAATTAATAATAATAATGATAATGGGAATAGGAAGCGGCGCTCAACAATAATAATAATAAGTAATAATAAATAATAATAAATAAAAATGAAAATAAAAATAAAAATAAAAATAAAAATAAAAATGATAATAAAAAATGGGAATAAGAAGCTGCACTCAGCAATAATAATACTAATAATAATTAATAATGATAATAATAGAAATGGGAATAGGAAGTGGTGCTCAGCAATAATAATTATAATAATAAATAATAATGAAAATAAAAATAAAAATAAAAATAAAAATAAAAATAATAATGATAATAAAAGAGAATAAGAAGCTGCACTCAGCAATAATAATACTAATACTAATAATTAATAATGATAATAATAGAAATGGGAATAGGAAGTGGTGCTCAGCAATAATAATTATAATAATAATGAAAATAAAAATAAAAATAAAAATAAAAATAAAAATAAAAATAATAATGATAATAAAAGAGAATAAGAAGCTGCACTCAGCAATAATAATACTAATACTAATAATTAATAATGATAATAATAGAAATGGGAATAGGAAGCGGCGCTCGGCAGTAATTCCGCAGCAATCCCCACGAATCCGCTCGCGCTCGGAGATTAAAGCACCACAACAAAGGTAAAGCCCAGGGATCAACAAATCCCAACATTTCCAGCAGGGATGCACCGAGAGGAAACAATTCATCAGCTGTTACATAATTAATAATTAATAAACGTAATTAACGTTACGTACTGGAGCCACTGAAGTGTCCACTGGCCAGGGAAGTTGGGCCGTTCTTCCCGCTGCTCACAGGAGGTGAAAACATCTAAAAATCCAAGGGAAACAAAACAAAGAGGGCTCATTGATGGAAAAGCCGGAATTCTTCCCCAAATCCAAGTTGTTGGCGCATTCCTGGGGAGTTTCTCTCCCCTGACACCGTCAGAGGAGTCCAAATTCCTCCCCTCCCCTCGGCATTCCCGGTTTTTTTTTCCCCAGGAATCAATCCTGGGGAACAATCTGTCCTCTCTGAGCTCGGGAAATGAGGATGCCTCCTTTTTTTCATCATCCTCAAAAAAAAAAAAAATAAATAAATAAAAAATCCCCCCCAAAAAAAAAGTTGGGACGCGTCTCAACCTTGCTGATGGACGCGGCGACGTCCGTTTCCATCCCGCTGCAGGATTTTCCCGGCATGTGGCAACTCCAATTAATACTAATAATAATAATAATAATAATAATAATGGGAATAATAATAAGAAGAATTCCCGGTGCCACCTGCCCTAAATTCTCATTCCGTCTGTTGGCGGCGAGCGATTGGAAGCTCAGGCTCGCTCCTCGCCCCCTCTCCCTCCTTCCTCTCCCTCTCTCTCTTTTTTCCCAGCGTTTATTCCCAGCCTAATTGGTTTCTCCCTTTCCCGACAAAAAAAAAAACCCAAATCCAGCACCTTCCCTGAGTCAGAGGCTGCGAAAAGGCCGGGAGAGCGAATGGGAAAAGCGCGGAGAGGAGAGGAGAGCGAAGGGGGCCGGTTCCTGGGCAAAGTTCCCCGCAGCCATCCCTCGGCAAAAGCGGGCGCGGAGACGGGAAAAGCAAGGGAGGGGAGCTGGGGGAGGGCTGGAGGGGCTGGAGGAGCCGATTTGTTTCCTGCAGGGGAAAAGCTCTTCCCTAAAATAAACAGCGGAGTGGAGGGAGAGAAGATTCCTGACATTTTGGGGGGTGGGGAGGAGGAGGAAGGGGTTGGAGGGGGAAGGGGGGGGGAGACTGACAAAACTCGACAAGTGCAGGCGGCCGGGAAAAGGAGGGGGAAAAGCCAAAATTGCCCTTTTGGAACCCAAAACTGCCCTTTTGGAACCCAAAACTGCCCTTTTTGAACCCAAAATCGCCCTTTTGGAACCCAAAACTGCCCTTTTTGAACCCAAAATTGCCCTTTTTGAACCCAAAACTGCCCTTTTTGAACCCAAAACTGCCCTTTTGGAACCCAAAACTGCCCTTTTTGAAGCCAAAATTGCCCTTTTGGAACCCAAAATTGCCCTTTTTGAACCCAAAACTGCCCTTTTTGAACCCAAAACTGCCCTTTTGGAACCCAAAACTGCCCTTTTTGAACCCAAAATTGCCCTTTTTGAACCCAAAACTGCCCTTTTTGAGCCCAAAATTGCCCTTTTTGAACCCAAAATTGCCCTTTTTGAACCCAAAATCGCCCTTTTAGAACCCAAAATTGCCCTTTTTGAACCCAAAACTGCCCTTTTTGAACCCAAAACTGCCCTTTTTGAACCCAAAACTGCCCTTTTTGAACCCAAAACTGCCCTTTTTGAACCCAAAATCGCCCTTTTGAACCCAAAACTGCCCTTTTTGAACCCAAAACTGCCCTTTTGGAACCCAAAACTGCCCTTTTTGAACACAAAATTGCCCTTTTTGAACCCAAAACTGCCCTTTTTGAACCCAAAACTGCCCTTTTTGAACCCAAAATCGCCCTTTTGAACCCAAAACTGCCCTTTTGGAACCCAAAACTGCCCTTTTTGAACCCAAAACTGCCCTTTTTGAACCCAAAACTGCCCTTTTGGAACCCAAAATTGCCCTTTTTGAACCCAAAATCGCCCTTTTAGAACCCAAAATTGCCCTTTTGGAACCCAAAACTGCCCTTTTGGAACCCAAAACTGCCCTTTTTGAACCCAAAACTGCCCTTTTTGAACCCAAAATTGCCTTTTTGAACCCAAAATTGCCCTTTTGGAACCCAAAACTGCCCTTTTGGAACCCAAAACTGCCCTTTTTGAACCCAAAACTGCCCTTTTTGAACCCAAAATTGCCTTTTTGAACCCAAAATTGCCCTTTTGGAACCCAAACCTGCCCTTTTTGAACCCAAAACTGCCCTTTTTGAACCCAAAATTGCCCTTTTTGAACCCAAAATCGCCCTTTTAGAACCCAAAATTGCCCTTTTGGAACCCAAAACTGCCCTTTTTGAACCCAAAACTGCCCTTTTTGAACCCAAAATCGCCCTTTTGAACCCAAAACTGCCCTTTTTGAACCCAAAACTGCCCTTTTGGAACCCAAAACTGCCCTTTTTGAACCCAAAACTGCCCTTTTTGAACCCAAAACTGCCCTTTTTGAACCCAAAACTGCCCTTTTTGAACCCAAAATCGCCCTTTTAGAACCCAAAACTGCCCTTTTTGAACCCAAAACTGCCCTTTTTGAACCCAAAACTGCCCTTTTGGAACCCAAAATTGCCCTTTTTGAACCCAAAATCGCCCTTTTAGAACCCAAAATTGCCCTTTTGGAACCCAAAACTGCCCTTTTGGAACCCAAAACTGCCCTTTTTGAACCCAAAACTGCCCTTTTTGAACCCAAAATTGCCTTTTTGAACCCAAAATTGCCCTTTTGGAACCCAAAACTGCCCTTTTGGAACCCAAAACTGCCCTTTTTGAACCCAAAACTGCCCTTTTGAACCCGAAATTGCCCTTTTTGAACCCAAAATTGCCTTTTTGAACCCAAAACTGCCCTTTTTGAACCCAAAATTGCCTTTTTTGAACCCAAAAATCCCCTCCCAAAGCCCGGCACGGAGCTCAGAAAAGTTGGGAACTCCTGGATTTCTCAGCACTTTCCATGCAAAGGAAAGGAGGCGATGAGAGAAATGAGAATATCGGCGGCTCGTTAGCCATTAATTAGCTAAAAGTGCAATTATGGCTGAGGAAGCAGCAGGGTTTGGGTTTTTTTTGGGGCGTTGTTTTTTTGGCAGGAAACCGAGCTGAGAACGCTCCTGCATCTCCCACGGGCGAAGAATGGGAAAAATTCCAAATATTTCCACTTTGGGATGGAATTTTCTTTTTGTTTCGAAGCGAAATCGATATTTCTCGAGCTGCTGATTAAAATTTGCTCCAGGCACTTTATTTTATTTTTGGATTTTTATATTTGGATTTTTTTTTGTTGTTGGCAGAGCAGCTTGGAGATATTTTGATTTTTTTTTGGGGTTTTTTTTGGGGTTTGTTTTGCAGCTGTTGTTAATTTCTTACCGCGCTGAAATCCAGTAAATCACTGAGTTCTTTGTCCGTCCCTAAGGCAGCCATTCGCTGTTGGTGATGCATTTTTTTAGCAAAATCACACAAACCTAGAAACACGGAAATAAGCGCAATCAGAAACCCCGAGCTCGGCAGCAAAAACTCAGATCTGGATTTTTTAAGCAGGAAAAAAAAAAAATTGGGGTGGTTGGAAAGAAAAAAGGGAAAAAAAATAAGATGGAAAGGCAGGAAAAATGAAAAATAAACAGGGGAAAAGCAATAATAAAGGAAAAATAATAAAAGTGGGGTTTGCAAAGAGCCAAACCTGAGGAAATTCAAATTTTAAAGGGAAATGGAAATTCAAGGTTGTGTGGTGGAGAATCATTTATGCAACAGGAGGTTCAGGAAGGAATTAATGAGGATTCCCAAGGAAAAAGTAGAAATTTCCTCTCCTAACTTTTCTTTTTCCCCCTTTTTTGTCATTTTTTCATGGGAAGAAAGGGCAGAGAGGGAGGAGGAAAAAAAACAAACAGATAAAAAATATGAAATATAAAAAAGAATTTAAAATATAGAAAAGAAAAATTTGAAATGCCAAAAAAATTTAAAAGTGCACAGAAAAAAATGGAAAAATAATTAAAAAGCATAAAAAATTTAAAAATATAAAAAAATAAAAAAATACAAAAAAATTAAAATACAAAAAAATTAAAAAATATAAAAAATTAAAGAATACAAAAAAATTAAAAAATAAAAAAATTAAAAATACAAAAAAATTTAAAAATAAGAAAATTAAAAAATACAAAAAAAAATACAAAAAATACAAAAAAATTAAAAAATAAGAAAAAATTGAAAATACACAAGAAAATAAAAATACACAGAAAAATTAAACATACACAAAATAAAATAAAAATACACAAAAAAATTAAACATACACAAAATAAAATAAAAATACACAAAATAAAATAAAAATACACAAAAAATTAAAAATACACAAAAATTAAAAATACACCAAAAGAAATAAAATACACTAAAAATAAAAAAGTACTAAAAAAATAAAAAATATTCCCCCAAGAAATTAAATAGAAAAAAAAACACACAAAAAAAGTTAAAACACAGAAAAATAAAAAAAACACAAGAAAATTAAAAAATACAAAGAAAAGTAAAAAATACCCAAATGAAATAAAAAAACACAAAAAATAAAAAACACAAGAAATAAAAAACACAAGAAATAAAAACCACAAAAAATTAAAAAACCACAAAAAGTTAAAAAACACAAAAAATAAAAACCACAAAAAATAAAAACCACAAAAAATAAAAAACCACAAAAAATAAAAAAACCACAAAAATAATAAAACCACAAAAAATTAAAAAACACAAAAAATAAAAAGCCACAAAAAATTAAAAAACACAAAAAATAAAAATATAAAAAATACCCCCCCAAAAAATGAAAAAATACAAAAAAAATAAAAAACACCCCCAAAAAAATTTTAAAAAATTATAAAAAAATAAAAAACACCAAAAAAATAAAAAAACACCAAAAGAATGTAAAAGAAACACCAAAAAAATGTAAAAGAAACACAAAAAAAAATTTAAAAAAACCACAAAAAATGTAAAAGAAACACAAAAAAATTTTAAAAAACCACAAAAAAATTAAAAGAAAAACAGAAAAACAATTTTAAAAAAACACAAAAAAATTTAAAAAAGCACAAAAAAAATTAAAAAAACACAAAAAAATTTAAAAAACCATAAAAAAAAATCCAAAGCAACCCAAAAAAATCCAAAGCAGCCCAAAAAAACCCAAAGCAGCCCAAAAAAAAGCCCTGGCGAGCGGCTCAGTGCAGGTTCCGGGAAAGGGAGGAGGAGGAGGGGGAAGCGGGGGACAATTAGCCCCGATTCCTAATTTGCCGGGAGGAGGAGGAGAAGAAGAGGAAGAAGAAGAGGGGGGAGAAGGCCTGGAGAACCCTCCAGCTCCCGGGGCCTGTGCGGAGGCATCGCCGGGGGGGAGGGGAAGCCAGGAAAGGGGGGAAAACAAAAATCCAAATAAAAACCAAAAAAAAGAGGGGGAAAAAATCGCGGAGTTGAGGGCGGCAAGAAGTCGATTCCCTCCCTTCCTTCCTCTTCCTCTCTCTCCCTACCCTCGGCCGCCGCTCATGGAGCTCCCAGCTCCCTTCCCAGCCACTTTTCCAAGGATTCCACGTTGGATTCTCCCGGCTGGCGCGCACACATGGCCAACAGCGTTTACACGGGGCACGTGACGCCAAAATAATTCCATTAATTTTTTTTTTTAACCCTCATTTTTCTTTCCTCCTTTTTTTTTTTGGGGATGGGAGATTTAAGCTTCACCTTTTTTATTCTTGGTTTTTTTTTTCTCATCTAAAATCTGCCTTTGTTTCGGATCTCAGCTTTTTTTTTTCACCCCATCGCTGCAAAGTTTGAGAAGAAGCCGCTTTTGGATTTATCCGGGAGTTTTTTTAGGGATGCTGCCGGCTTTTCCCACCCCTTCTTTTTCCACTTTTATTCCCTTTTTTCCACCCTCCTCAAGACCGGACAGCAGGAAAAAAAAACTCCTTGGAGTTAATTTTCCGCTAGGAAATCAAGCGGCGACTCCTCTCCCACACGTGTCGATGCAATGTATAGATATATATACAATGTATAGATTTACACAGCCCGGAACTTGCACTTCTTTTTTCTTTTTCTTTTTTTTTTTTTTAAATAACACATCGGGATCGACAATTTCAATCAAAAAAAAAAAAAATGAAAGCAAAAAAAAATAAAAATAAAAATAATAAAAAACACAGACAAGTTAGTCTAACAGCAAATCGGAACTTTACCTTAAATGGCCACAAATATGTTCACAATATTCCAAGGGGGGTTTAAAAAAAAATCAAAATAATCAAAATGAAAAGAGAGGAATCTTCTGCCAAAGTGCTTTTATTGTCTCACACGTGTGTGACCCTCCAAAACCACCAAAAAAAGTAGGGAAAGTGTCAGTCCTGCTCCGGGTTATTCCACAGCTTTACAGGCACACTACACCTGGCTTTGTTGGGATTTGGGGAAGGGCCCAGCCACCAAAAAAAAAATAAAAATAAAAATATAAATTAGATTAAAAAATTTTCAAAAAATTTAAAACCAAGGAAAAAACATTTTAAAAAAAAATAAAAAAGAAGGTCCGGTAACTTTTGCGCTATTGTTTTTACAGACACATGGTGCGCCGCGGCTCTCGGGGACTTGCCCCCTTTTCCTCGTCCTTCCAAAACAACCAAAAAAAAAAAAAACCCAAAAAACCACTCAAATCCTTCAAAAAAACCACCACAAAAATAAAAAAGCAAAATCAAGCGACTCCCCCCCTCGGGGGAGCGCGGGGCCGCCCGTTTTCCCCAACTTGATCCAAGTTTAGAGCAGCGCCCGCCGCCTCCTCCGGCTCAGCAGCGCGGCCTCCCCCGCCGAGCCGCGGCCGATCGCATCCCGCCCGGGCAGCCGCATCGCCCGCCGCTCACATCCGGGCAATGCCCGCCGCCTTATAAGCGCCGCCGCCGCCGCTCGCAGACAATGACGAGGAGGAGGAGGAGGAGGAGGAGGAGGAGGAGGAGGAGGAGGAGGGAGGGAGGGAGGGAGGGAGGAAGCGGGCGGGACGGGGCTCACAAGATGGAGGGAGCCCGGCCGCCCCTCAGGGAGCGGCGCGCGCCCCTCACGCGTTCCCGCGCAAAGCCCCCGGGGGGAGCGGCCGGGAGAGGCTCCGGGAGGCTCGGCCAGAGGGGCCGGAGGGGCTGCAGCAGCCTCAGAACGGCCGGGAGGGGACTGGGAACACCCGGGAGGGGTCTCGGCACCCTCGGTACACCCGGGAGGGGTCTGGGTACACCCGGGAGGGGTCTGGGTACACCCGGGAGGGGTCTCGGTACACCCGGGAGGGGTCTGGGTACACCCGGGAGGGGTCTCAGAGCACCCGGGAGGGGTCTGGGAACACCCGGGAGGGGTCTCGGTACACCCAGGAGGGGTCTGAGGACACCCGGGAGGGGTCTCGGTGCACCCGGGAGGGGTCTCAGCACACCCGGGAGGGGTCTTGGCACCCTCGGTGCACCCGGGAGGGGTCTGGAAACACCCGGGAGGGGTCTCGGTACACCCGGGAGGGGTCTCAGAGCACCCGGGAAGGGTCTCGGTACACCCGGGAGGGGTTCCAGCACCCTCAGAGCAGCCGGGAGAGGTCTGAGCACCCTCGGCCACCCTCAGGAGGGGTCTCAGAGCACCCGGGAGAGGTTCCAGCACTCTCAGGACACCCGGGAGGGGTCTCAGAGCACCCGGGAGGGGTCTCAGCACCCTCGGCCACCCTCGGGAGGGGTCTCGATATGCCCAGGAGGGGTCCCGGTACCCCCGGGAAGGATCTCGGCACACCCGGGAGGGGTCTGAGGACACCCGGGAGGGGTCTCGGTACACCCGGGAGGGGTCTGGGTACACCCGGGAGGGGTCTCAGAGCACCCGGGAGGGGTCTCGGTACACCCGGGAGGGGTCTGGGAACACCCGGGAGGGGTCTGAGGACACCCGGGAGGGGTCTCGGTGCACCCGGGAGGGGTCTCAGCACCCTCAGAGCAGCCGGGAGGGGTCTGAGCACCCTCGGCCACCCTCGGGAGGGGTCTCATCACACCCGGGAGAGGTTCCAGCACTCTCAGCACACCCGGGAGGGGTCTTGGCACCCTCGGTACAGCCGGGAGGGGTCTCGGTGCACCCGAGAGGGGTCTGGGAACACCCGGGAGGGGTCTCGGTACACCCGGGAGGGGTCTCGGTACAGCCGGGAGGGGTCTCAGGACACCCGGGAGGGGTCTCAGCACCCTCGGCCACCCTCGGGAGGGGTCTCGGCATGCCCAGGAGGGGTCCCGGTACCCCCGGGAAGGATCTCGGCACACCCGGGAGGGGTCTCAGAGCACCCGGGAGGGGTCTCGGCACCCTCAGAGCAGCCGGGAGGGGTCTCGGTGCACCCGGGAGGGGCTGCAGCACCCTCAGGACACCCGGGAGGGGTCTCGGTACAGCCGGGAGGGGTCTCAGAGCAGCCGGGAAGGGTCTCGGTACACCCGGGAGGGTCTCAGCAGACCCGGGAGGGGTTCCAGCACCCTCAGAGCAGCCGGGAGGGGTCTCAGAGCACCCGGGAGAGGTTCCAGCACCCTCAGGACACCCGGGAGGGGTCTCAGCACACCCGGGAGGGGTCTCAGAGCACCCGGGAGGGGTCTCAGCACACCCGAGAGGGGCTGCAGCACCCTCATCACACCCGGGAGGGGTCTCAGAGCACCCGGAAGGGGTCTCAGCGCACCCGGGAGGGCTCTCGGCACACCCGGGAGGGGTCTCGGCACCCTCAGAGCAGCCGGGAGGGGTCTCTGTACACCCGGGAGGGGTCTCAACAGACCCGGGAGGGGTCTCGGTACACCCGGGAGGGTCTCAGCACCCTCAGCACACCCGGGAGTGGTCTCAGAGCAGCCGGGAGGGGTCTCGGCACACCCGAGAGGGGTCTCAGAACACACGGGAGGGGTCTCTGTACACCCGGGACGGGTCTCGGTACACCCGGGAGGGTCTCAGCACACCCAAGAGGGGTCTGAGCACCCTCGGCCACCCTCGGGAGGGGTCTCAGCACACCCGAGAGGGTCTCAACAGACTCGGGACGGGTCTCAGAGCACCCGGGAAGGGTCTCGGTGCACCCGGGAAGGGTCTCGGAACACCCGGGAGGGGTCTCAGAGCTCCCGGGAGGGGTCTCAGCACACCCGGGAGGGGTCTCAGAGCACGCGGGAGGGGTCTCAGCACAGCCGGGAAGGGTCTCAATACACCCGGGAGGGGTCTGAGCACCCTTGGCCACCCTCTGGAGGGCCTCAGCACACACAGGAGGGGTCTCAGCACACCCGAGAGGGGTCTCAGAGCACCCGGGAGGGGTCTCAGAGCACCCGGGAGGGGTCTCAGAGCACCCGAGAGAGGTTCCAGCACCCTCAGGACACCCGGGAGGGGTCTCAGTACCCTCAGAACACCCGGGAGGGGTCCCAGCAGATCCGGGAAGGTCTCAGCACACCCGGGAGGGGTCTCGGTGCACCCGGGAGGGTCTGAGCACCCTCATCACACCCGGGAGGGGTCTCAGCACACCCGAGAGGGGTCTCAGCGCACCCGGGAGGGGTCTCAGAGCACCCGGGAGAGGTCTCTGTACACCCGGGAAGGGTCTCGGTACACCCGGGAGGGTCTCAGCACATCCGAGAGAGTCTCAACAGACCCGGGAGGGGTCCCAGAGCACCCGGGAAGGGTCTTGGTACACCCGGGAGGGGTCTGAGGACACCCGGGAGGGGCCTCAGCACGCCCGGGAGGGGTCTCGGCACACATGGGAGGGGTCTCGGTACACCCGGGAGGGGTCTGAGCACCCTCGGCCACCCTCGGGAGGAGTCTCAGAGCACCCGGGAGAGGTTCCAGCACCCTCAGGACACCCGGGAGGGGTCTCGGTACACCCGGGAGGGGTCTCAGAGCACCCGGGAGGGGTCTCAGCACCCTCAGAGCAGCCGGGAGGGGTCTCAGAGCAGCCGGGAGGGGTCTCAGCACCCTCAGGACACCCGGGAGGGGTCTCAGCACACCCGGGAGGGGTCTCGGTACACCCGAGAGGGTCTCAGCAGGCCCGGAAGGGGTCTCAGAGCACCCGAGAGGGGTCTCGGTACACCCGGGAGGGGTCTCAGCACCCTCAGAGCACCCGGGAGGGGTCTCAGAACACACGGGAGGGTCTCGGTACACCCGGGAGGGGTCTCAGAACACACGGGAGGGGTCTCTGTACACCCGGGAAGGGTCTCGGTACACCCGGGAGGGTCTCAGCACATCCGAGAGGGGTCTGAGCACCCTCGGCCACCCTCGGGAGGGGTCTCGGTACACCCGGGAGGGGTCTCAGCACCCTCAGCACACCCGAGAGGGTCTCAGCACACCCGGGAGATGTTCCAGCCCACTCAGCAGACCCATGAAGGATTTCAGAGCCCTCAGAACACCCGTGAGGCTTTCAGACCTCTCATCCCACCCAGCCCTCAGCAAACCCTGTGAGGGGTTTATCAGACACCACTAATTATTACAGCCGCCCCAGCAGTTACCTGAAGGGTTTCAGCTCCCGTAGACTCTGAGTTTCACGACCTTCGGCCATGATCAGACGTCCTGAGGGGGTTTCGGCACCCATTGATCCTCCAAGGGTTCCTCGCGCTCCCGGCCCTCAGCCGATCCCATGAGGGGGCTGAGGGGACTCGAGAGCCTCGCCGCCATGAGGGGGCTCGCGCCTCTGTCCTGAGGGGATTCCCGCCTTTTTGTCCTGAGGGGGCTCGCGCCTTGCCGCCATGAGGGAGCTCCTGCCTCTGTCCTGAGGGGATTCGCGCCTCTTCCGTGAGGCGGCTCCCGCCTCTGCCTTGATGGGGCTCCCGCCTCTGCCTTGATGGGGCCCGCGCATCTTCCGTGAAGGGATTCGCCCCTCTGTCCTGAGGCGATTCGCGCCTTTTTGCCTTGAGGGGCCTCGCGCCTCTTCCGTGAGGGGGCCCGAGCCTCTTCCGTGAGGGGATTCCCGCCTCTGCCGAGAGGGGATTCGCACCTTTTTGCTCTGAGGGGGCTCCCGCCTCTGCCATGAGGGGATTCGCGCCTCTTCCATGAGGGGGCTCCCGCCTCTGCCATGAGGGGATTCGCGCCTCTTCCATGAGGGGGCTCCCGCCTCTGCCGTGAGAGGATTCGCGCCTCTCTGCCCCGAGGGGATTCGCGCCTCCGCCGGGAGGGGCCTCGCGCCTTTTTGTCCTGAGGGGGCTCGCGCCTCTTCCGTGAGGGGCCTCGCGCCCTTTTGCCCTGAGGGGATTCGCGCCTTTTTGTTCTGAGGGGGCTCCCGCCTCTGTCCTGAGGGGATTCGCGCCTCTCCCGTGAGGGGGCTCCCGCTTCTGCCATGAGGGGCCTCCCGCCTCTTCCGTGAAGGGATTCGCCCCTCTGTCCTGAGGGGATTCGCGCCTTTTTGCCCTGAGGAGCCTCGCGCCTTTTTGTCCTGAGGGGGCTCGCGCCTTGCCGCCATGAGGGAGCTCCTGCCTCTGTCCTGAGGGGATTCGCGCCTCTTCCGTGAGGGGGCTCCCGCCTCTGCCTTGATGGGGCTCCCGCCTCTTCCGTGAGGGGCCTCGCGCCTTTTTCTCCTGAGGGGGCTCCCGCCTCTGCCTTGATGGGGCCCGCACATCTTCCGTGAGGGGATTCGCGCCTCTGCCCTGAGGGGATAAACACCTTTTTGCTCTGAGGGGGCTCCCGCCTCTGTCCTGAGGGGATTCGCGTCTTTTTGTCCTGAGCGGGCTCCCGCCTTTGTCCTGAGGGGATTCGCGGCTCTGCCTTGAAGGTATTCGCACCTTTTTGCCCTGAGGGGGCTCCCGATTCTGCCATGAGGGGATTCGCGCCTCTGTCCTGAGGTGATTCGGGGCCTTTTTGTCCTGAGGGGGCTCCCGCCTTGCCGCCATGAGGGGGCTCCTGCCTCTGTCCCGAGGGGATTCGTGCCTTTTTGCCCTGAGGGGATTCGCGCCTCTTCCCCTGAGGGGATTCGCGCCTTTTTGCCGTGAGGGGGCTCGCACCTCTCTGCCGTGATGGAACTCGTGCATCACCTGCAGGATGGAGCTCACACCACTCTGCTCTCAGGGGGTTTGTGCTGCTCTGCCATGAAGGGCTCCTGCCACGCCGCCATGAGGGAATCACACCTCACTGCCATGAGGAGCTCAAACCTCGCCGCCATGAGGGAATCAAACCTCGCCACCATGAGGGAATCAAACCTCGCCGCCATGAGGGAATCACACCTCACTGCCAGGATGGAGCTTGTGCCTCGCCGCCATGAGGAGCTCAAACCTCGCTGCCATGAGGGACTCACACCTCACTGCCATGAGGAGCTCACACCTCGCTGCCATGAGGAGCTCACACCTCACTGCCATGAGGGACTCACACCTCACTGCCAGGATGGAGCTCAAACCTCGCTGCCGTGAGGAGCTCAAACCTCGTTGCCATGAGGGAATCACACCTCACTGCCAGGATGGAGCTTGTGCCTCGCCGCCATGAGGAGCTCAAATCTCACTGCCAGGATGGAGCTCAAACCTCACTGCCGTGAGGGAATCAAACCTCGCTGCCATGAGGAGCTCAAACCTCACTGCCATGAGGGACTCAAACCTCGCTGCCATGAGGGAGCTCCTGCCATTCCACCCTGAGGTATGGGCATCCCATCCATGGGATAATAGGATGGGATCCATGGGATAATGGGATCCATGGGATAATGGGATCCATGGGATAATGGGATGGGATCCATGGGATAATGGGATCCATAGGATGAGATCCATGGGATAATGGGATTAATGGGATGGGATGGGATCCATGGGATAATGGGATGGGATCCATGGGATAATGGGATCCATAGGATGAGATCCTTGGGATAATGGGATCCATGGGATAATGGGATCCATGGGATATTGGGATGGGATCCATGGGATAATGGGATCCATGGGATAATGGGATGGGATCCATGGGATAATGGGATCCATAGGATGAGATCCATGGGATAATGGGATCCATGGGATAATGGGATCCATGGGATAATGGGATCCATGGGATAATGGGATCCATAGGATGAGATCCATGGGATAACGGGATCCATGGGATAATGGGATCCATGGGATATTGGGATGGGATCCATGGGACAATGGGATTAATGGGATAATGGGATCCATGGGATAATGGGATCCATGGGATAATGGGATCCATGGGATAATGGGATCCATGGGATATTGGGATGGGATCCATGGGATAATGGGATCCATGGGATAATGGGATCCATAGGATGAGGTCCATGGGATAGTGGGATTAATGGGATAATGGGATCCATGGGATAATGGGATCCATGGGATAATGGGATGGGATCCATGGGATAATGGGATCCATGGGATAATGGGATCCATGGGATAATGGGATCCATCCCATTTTGAGGGACTCACACTTCACCCAGGCCTCAGCAGCCACTCCCATCCCATGGGATGGGATCCTCAGAGCGAGGCCTTGAGAGGATGACCCAGAACAGAGACTGGACAGCTCAAAAAGCTGAATCAGGTTTTTATTTTCACATTTTTATAAGTTTTGGCCCATTTTTATATCAGGATTAATTATCCAACCACACCTCGAGGTTATGAAATCCCTTCCTCCTTTTTTTTCTCTCTTGGATTCACGGAGATTCACATTCTTTTTTTTCTCTGTGTTTTGAAATGCTTGTCCTTGCTTCTCGAGCTGCAAAAGAATTGTTTTGTTCTTTATTGTGAAAAGAACACTTAATACAAAGTTCAGAATAAAATCAGGAGAGCTGAGATGACCCTGAGGAGGCTCCCTCAAGCCTGGGAGGGTTTTCAGCCCCTCAAATCCTTCCAGAAAAAGAAAATTGAGAGAAGAAAATTGAGATTTTCTTCCAAAAGAGAATTGGAATTATTCCTTTTCCAGTGTTTTTTTTTTGGCTGCTGAAGCCTCAGCTTGGCTCACAAGCTGCTCCTGGAAATGAAAATATAAAAAGAAGGGAATTTTGGAAAGGCAGAGGGATTGGGAATGATGTAAAATCGTGGAATGGTTTAAATTGGAAGGTTCTAGACCAGAATGTTCCAAGCTTCATCCAACCTAAATTCCAGGGATTCAAATTAACGATGGATTTGGTTAATAACGGGCTGTGAGGTTTTATTTCAATTTATTTCTTTTCATTTTCCAGTTTTAATCCTATGGATTTTATATTGTCCCCATGTGTCCTGGAATAATTGGGAAATATATTGAGAAAAATAGTGGGAATATTCTGTGATAATTGGGAAAAATATTGGGAATATTCTGTGATAATTGGGAAAAATATTGGGAATATTCTGTGATAATTGGGAAAAAATATTGGGAATATTCTGTGATAATTGGGAAAAAATATTGGGAATGTTCTGTGATAATTGGGAAAAATATTTGGGAATATTCTGTGATAATTGGGAAAAATATTGGGAATGTTCTGTGATAATTGGGAAAAATATTTGGGGTATTATTATTGGAGATTAAAAGAAAATCAGTATTTAAAATTTAATATATATAACTTAATTTGTTGTATTTATGTAAATATATTTGATATATTTAGAATAAAATAAGATAATAAATCCCAAATGAATAATAATAAAATTAAATTAAAATCAAATAAGTAATATTTAAAATTTAATAGATTTAGTTTAATTTAAAATGTTTATTTAAATAGATTTAATATATTTAATATAAAATAAAATAATAAATCCCCCCAAAATAATTAAATTAAAATGAAATAAGTCATGTTTAAAATTTAATATGTTTAATTTAATTTAATATATTTATTTAAATATATTTAATATATTTAAAATAAAATATAATAATAAATCCCAAATAAATAATAATGAAATTAAATGAAAATAAAATCAATAATATTTAAAATTTAATAGATTTAATATATTTATTTAAATATATTTAATATATTTAAAATAAAATAATAAATCCCAAATAAATAATAATAAAATTAAATTCAAATAAAATAATATTTTAAATTTAATATATTTGATCTATTTATTTAAATATATTTAATCTATTGAAAATAAAATAAAATAATAAATCCCAAATAAATAATGATAAAATTAAATTAAAATCAAATCAATAATACTTAAAATTTAATAGATTTAATTTAATTTATTTATTTAAATATATTTAATATATTTAAAATAAAATAAAATAATAAATCCCAAATAAATAATAATTAAATTAAATTAAAATAAAACATTTAATATTAAATGTATTTAATCTATTTATTTAAATAGATTTAATCTATTGAAAATAAAATAAAATAATAAATCCCCCCCAAAAAATAAAATTAAATTAAAATCAAATAAATAAAATTTAATATATTTAATTTAATTTAATAGATTGATTTAAATGTATTTAATATATTTAAAATAAAATAATAAGTCCCAAATAAGTAATAATAAAAAATAAAATAATAAATCCCAAATCAATAATAATAAAAAATAAAATAAGAAATCCCAAATCAATAATAATAAAATAATAAATCCCCAATAAATAATAATAAAATTAAAGGTGTGGGATGGGATGGGATCCATGGGATAATGGGATAATGGGATGGGATCCATGGGATCATGGGATAATGGGATGGGATCCATGGAATAATGGGATCCATGGGATAATGGGATAATGGGATCCATGGGATCCATGGGATAATGGGATCTGTGGGATAATGGGATCCATGGGATAATGGGATCCATGGGATAATGGGATCCATGGGATCCATGGGATAATGGGATCCATGGGATAATGGGATCCATGGGATAATGGGATCCATGGGATAATGGGATAATGGGATAATGGGATCCATGGGATAATGGGATCCATGGGATAATGGGATCCATGGGATAATGGGATAATGGGATAATGGGATCCATGGGATAATGGGATCCATGGGATAATGGGATCCATGGGATAATGGGATCCATGGGATAATGGGATCCATGGGATAATGGGATCCATGGGATAATGGGATCCATGGGATAATGGGATAATGGGATAATGGGATAATGGGATAATGGGATCCATGGGATAATGGGATCCATGGGATAATGGGATCCATGGGATAATGGGATCCATGGGATAATGGGATAATGGGATCCATGGGATAATGGGATAATGGGATAATGGGATCCATGGGATAATGGGATAATGGGATCCATGGGATAATGGGATCCATGGGATAATGGGATCTGTGGGATCCATGGGATAATGGGATAATGGGATCCATGGGATAATGGGATCCATGGGATAATGGGATCCATGGGATAATGGGATCCATGGGATAATGGGATAATGGGATCCATGGGATAATGGGATCCATGGGATAATGGGATCCATGGGATAATGGGATAATGGGATCCATGGGATAATGGGATAATGGGATAATGGGATCCATGGGATAATGGGATCCATGGGATAATGGGATAATGGGATAATGGGATCCATGGGATAATGGGATAATGGGATCCATGGGATAATGGGATAATGGGATCCATGGGATAATGGGATCCATGGGATAATGGGATAATGGGATCCATGGGATCCATGGGATAATGGGATCCATGGGATAATGGGATCCATGGGATAATGGGATAATGGGATAATGGGATCCATGGGATAATGGGATCCATGGGATAATGGGATAATGGGATCCATGGGATAATGGGATAATGGGATAATGGGATCCATGGGATAATGGGATCCATGGGATAATGGGATCCATGGGATCCATGGGATAATGGGATAATGGGATCCATGGGATAATGGGATCCATGGGATAATGGGATCCATGGGATAATGGGATAATGGGATCCATGGGATAATGGGATCCATGGGATAATGGGATCCATGGGATAATGGGATAATGGGATCCATGGGATAATGGGATCCATGGGATAATGGGATAATGGGATAATGGGATCCATGGGATAATGGGATAATGGGATCCATGGGATAATGGGATAATGGGATAATGGGATAATGGGATAATGGGATAATGGGATCCATGGGATAATGGGATCCATGGGATCCATGGGATAATGGGATCCATGGGATAATGGGATCCATGGGATAATGGGATAATGGGATAATGGGATCCATGGGATAATGGGATCCATGGGATAATGGGATCCATGGGATAATGGGATAATGGGATCCATGGGATAATGGGATAATGGGATCCATGGGATAATGGGATCCATGGGATAATGGGATCCATGGGATAATGGGATCCATGGGATAATGGGATAATGGGATAATGGGATCCATGGGATAATGGGATCCATGGGATAATGGGATAATGGGATCCATGGGATAATGGGATAATGGGATAATGGGATCCATGGGATAATGGGATCCATGGGATAATGGGATAATGGGATCCATGGGATAATGGGATAATGGGATAATGGGATAATGGGATCCATGGGATAATGGGATAATGGGATCCATGGGATAATGGGATCCATGGGATAATGGGATAATGGGATCCATGGGATAATGGGATAATGGGATCCATGGGATCCATGGGATAATGGGATCCATGGGATCCATGGGATAATGGGATCCATGGGATAATGGGATAATGGGATCCATGGGATAATGGGATAATGGGATCCATGGGATAATGGGATAATGGGATCCATGGGATAATGGGATAATGGGATAATGGGATCCATGGGATAATGGGATAATGGGATAATGGGATCCATGGGATAATGGGATCCATGGGATAATGGGATAATGGGATCCATGGGATAATGGGATAATGGGATAATGGGATCCATGGGATAATGGGATCCATGGGATAATGGGATAATGGGATCCATGGGATAATGGGATAATGGGATAATGGGATCCATGGGATAATGGGATCCATGGGATAATGGGATCCATGGGATAATGGGATCCATGGGATAATGGGATAATGGGATAACGGGATCCATGGGATAATGGGATCCATGGGATCCATGGGATAATGGGATAATGGGATCCATGGGATAATGGGATCCATGGGATCCATGGGATAATGGGATCCATGGGATAATGGGATCCATGGGATCCATGGGATAATGGGATCCATGGGATAATGGGATCCATGGGATAATGGGATAATGGGATAATGGGATCCATGGGATAATGGGATCCATGGGATAATGGGATAATGGGATCCATGGGATACTGGGATCCATGGGATAATGGGATCCATGGGATCCATGGGATAATGGGATCCATGGGATAATGGGATCCATGGGATAATGGGATAATGGGATCCATGGGATCCATGGGATAATGGGATCCATGGGATAATGGGATCCATTGGTTTTTATTCCATGTTTATTCCATAAATTGGGATTTTTTCCGTGGTTTCTCATTTTTTTGTCATTTTTTTTTCTGTGTTTTGCTTTGGCTATTTTATATTTTTTTATTTTTAAATTTTTTTTAATTTTTTTTTTATTTCTTTATATTTTTAAAAAAATTTTAAATTTTTTTAAAATGTTTTTTAATATTTAATTTTTTTGTTATTTATTTAATTTTTAATTGTAATTTTAAATTTCAATTTTTAATTTTAATTTTAAATTTCAATTTTTAATTTTAATTTTTAATTTTAATTTAGAATTGAATTTTAAATTCTAATCCTTAATTTTTAATTTGAATTTTAAAAATTAATTTTTAAATTCATTTTTGAATTGAAATTAATTTAAATTAAATTTTAAATTAAATTAATTTTTAAAATTAATTTTTAAATTAATTGAAATTCTAATTTGAATTTTTAATTTGAATTTTTAATTGAATTTTTAATTTGAATTTTTAATTGAATTTAATCCCAATTAATCCCAATTAACTTGGTTGGGTTTTTTTTAAATTCCCTTTTTTTAATCCCAATTAATCTAAATTAATCCAAATTCATTTGTTTTGGTTTTCTTTTAATTTCCCTTTTTTTAATCCTAATTAATCCCAATTAATCCCAATTAATTTGGGTTTTGGTTTTTTTTAATTCCCTTTCTTTAATCCTAATTAATCCCAATTAATCCAAATTAATTTGGGATTTTTTATTTAATAATTCCTTTCTTTTAATCCTAATTAATCCCAATTAATCCAAATTAATTCGGGATTTTTTATTTAATAATTCCCTTCTTTTAATCCTAATTAATCCCAATTAATCCAAATTAATTTGGGATTTTTTATTTAATAATTCCCTTCTTTTAATCCTAATTAATCCAAATTAATCCAAATTAATTTGGGATTTTTTATTTATTAATTCCCTTCTTTTAATCCTAATTAATTCCAATTAATCCAAATTAATTTGGGATTTTTTATTTAATAATTCCCTTCTTTTAATCCTAATTAATCCCAATTAATCCAAATTAATTTGGGATTTTTTATTTAATAATTCCCTTCTTTTAATCCTAATTAATCCAAATTAATCCAAATTAATTTGGGATTTTTTATTTATTAATTCCCTTCTTTTAATCCTAATTAATTCCAATTAATCCAAATTAATTTGGGATTTTTTATTTAATAATTCCCTTCTTTTAATCCTAATTAATCCCAATTAATCCAAATTAATTTGGGTTTTTTATTTAAAAATTCCTCTCTTTTAATCCTAATTAATCCCAATTAATCCAAATTAATTTGGGATTTTTTATTTAATAATTCCCTTCTTTTAATCCTAATTAATTCCAATTAATCCAAATTAATTTGGGGTCTTTTTTTTTTAATTCCCTTTCCTTAATCCCAATTAATCCAAATTAATTTGTTTTTTTAATTATTTTTTTAATCCAAATTAGTTCAAAATAATCCCAATTAATCCCAATTAGTTTTTTTTTATAAAATCCGGTTTTTTTAATCCTAATTAATCCAAATTAATCCCATTATAAAAAACCAATTATAATTAAAAAGCAATTATAAAAAATCAATTTTAATTAAAAATCAATTTTAATTAAAAGTTAATTATTAATTAAAAATCAATTCTAATAAAAAATCAAATATAAATATCAATTATACGAAATCAATTATAATAAAAAATAAATTAAAATTAAAAATTAATAATTAAAAATCAATTATAGTTAAAATTAATGATAACTAAAATTAATTATTAATTAAAAATTAATTATAATTAAAAATCAATTATAAAAAATATTTTTTTAAAATTAATTTTTAATAGATTCTTTATTTTTCCCACCTTTTCCTTGGGATGAGAGGAAAATCCTCGGGAATTTTGGGAATTTTTAAAGCTTCATCTTCGTTAATTCCCACTCTGGATAATTCATTCCCGATAAATTTGGGTGGAATTCCTTGGAATTTTTTATGGAATGAGGTTTGGAAAAATCCAATTGGAATCTCGGAGCTCCCCCTGCTGCTCACACAAAAAATGAGGAGCCTTCAAATCCCATGGAAAAATCCATGGAAAATCCTGGAATTCTGGGAATGCTGAACTGGGAATGGCTTTTCTGGGAATGGGATCCATTCCTGGAAAATTCCATCCCAATCCCAGAGATTCCATCCCAGATTTTCCATCCCAATCCCAGATTTTCCATCCCAATCCCAGAGATTCCATCCCAGATTTTCCATCCCAATCCCAGATTTTCCATCCCAATCCCAGAGATTCCATCCCAGATTTTCCATCCCAGATTTTCCATCCCAATCCCGGATTTTCCATCCCAGATTTCCCATCCCAATCCCAGATTTTCCATCCCAATCCCAGATTTTCCATCCCAGATTTTCCATCCCAATCCCAGAGATTCCATCCCAGATTTTCCATCCCAATCCCGGATTTTCCATCCCAGATTTCCCATCCCAATCCCAGATTTTCCATCCCAATCCCAGATTTTCCATCCCAGATTTTCCATCCCAATCCCAGATTTTCCATCCCAGATTTTCCATCCCAGATTTTCCATCCCAATCCCAGATTTTCCATCCCAATCCCAGAGATTCCATCCCAGATTTTCCATCCCAATCCCAGAGATTCCATCCCAGATTTTCCATCCCAATCCCAGAGATTCCATCCCAGATTTTCCAACCCAATCCCAGATTTTCCATCCCAATCCCGGATTTTCCATCCCAATCCCAGATTTTCCATCCCAGATTTTCCATCCCAATCCCAGATTTTCCATCCCAGATTTTCCATCCCAATCCCAGATTTTCCATCCCAATCCCGGATTTTCCATCCCAATCCCAGATTTTCCATCCCAATCCCGGATTTTCCATCCCAATCCCAGATTTTCCATCCCAGATTTTCCATCCCAGATTTTCCATCCCAATCCCAGAGATTCCATCCCAGATTTTCCATCCCAATCCCAGATTTTCCATCCCAATCCCAGATTTTCCTTCCCAGATTTTCCATCCCAATCCCAGAGATTCCATCCCAGATTTTCCATCCCAGATTTTCCATCCTAATCCCAGATTTTCCATCCCAATCCCAGATTTTCCATCCCAATCCCGGATTTTCCATCCCAGATTTTCCATCCCAATCCCAGATTTTCCATCCCAATCCCGGATTTTCCATCCCAGATTTTCCATCCCAATCCCAGATTTTCCATCCCAATCCCAGATTTTCCATCCCAATCCCAGATTTTCCATCCCAGATTTTCCATCCCAGATTTTCCATCCCAATCCCAGAGATTCCATCCCAGATTTTCCATCCCAATCCCAGATTTTCCATCCCAGATTTTCCATCCCAGATTTTCCATCCCAATCCCGGATTTCCCATCCCAATCCCAGAGATTCCATCCCAGATTTTCCATCCCAGATTTTCCATCCCAATCCCAGATTTTCCATCCCAATCCCAGAGATTCCATCCCAGATTTTCCATCCCAATCCCAGATTTTCCATCCCAGATTTTCCATCCCAATCCCGGATTTCCCATCCCAATCCCAGATTTTCCATCCCAATCCCAGAGATTCCATCCCAGATTTTCCATCCCAATCCCAGATTTTCCATCCCAGATTTTCCATCCCAATCCCGGATTTCCCATCCCAATCCCAGATTTTCCATCCCAATCCCAGAGATTCCATCCCAGATTTTCCATCCCAGATTTTCCATCCCAATCCCGGATTTTCCATCCCAGATTTCCCATCCCAATCCCAGATTTTCCATCCCAATCCCAGATTTTCCATCCCAGATTTTCCATCCCAATCCCAGAGATTCCATCCCAGATTTTCCATCCCAATCCCGGATTTTCCATCCCAGATTTCCCATCCCAATCCCAGATTTTCCATCCCAATCCCAGATTTTCCATCCCAGATTTTCCATCCCAATCCCAGATTTTCCATCCCAGATTTTCCATCCCAGATTTTCCATCCCAATCCCAGATTTTCCATCCCAATCCCAGAGATTCCATCCCAGATTTTCCATCCCAATCCCAGAGATTCCATCCCAGATTTTCCATCCCAATCCCGGATTTTCCATCCCAATCCCAGATTTTTCATCCCAGATTTTCCATCCCAATCCCAGAGATTCCATCCCAGATTTTCCATCCCAATCCCAGATTTTCCATCCCAGATTTTCCATCCCAATCCCAGATTTTCCATCCCAATCCCGGATTTTCCATCCCAATCCCAGATTTTCCATCCCAATCCCGGATTTTCCATCCCAGATTTTCCATCCCAATCCCAGATTTTCCATCCCAGATTTTCCATCCCAATCCCAGATTTTCCATCCCAATCCCAGATTTCCCATCCCAATCCCAGATTTTCCATCCCAATCCCAGATTTTCCATCCCAGATTTTCCATCCCAATCCCAGATTTTCCATCCCAATCCCGGATTTTCCATCCCAATCCCAGATTTTCCATCCCAGATTTTCCATCCCAAAGTTTTTTCTCATTTTCCCCCTTCTTTTTCCCAATATTTCCCAATTTTCCCATTTCCCTCTTACTTTCCCCTCCCTTTTTTCCAGTTTCTCCCAGTTTTTCCCAATTTTTTCCCAATTTTTCCCAGTTTTCTCCAATTTTTCCAAAGTTTTTCCCACTTTTCCTCAGTTTTCCCCCCCTCAGGCAGCACTGTCACAACGGGGCTGTTTTTTCCCATTTTCCCCCTACTTTTTCCCAATTTTTCCCAAAATTCCCATTTTTTCCTCATTTCCCCCCATTTTTCCCATTTCCCCCTCCAATTTTCCCAGTTTTTCCCACTTTTTTCCCAGTTTTTCCCAATTATCCCCCCCTCAGGCCTCACCACCACCTCAAATCACCCTCAAGGTTTCCCAGCCACTCTGGGGCTGATTTTTCCCATTTTTCCCTGGTTTTTCCCAATAATTCCCAAAATTCCCATTTCCCCTACACTTTTCCCTTCCTTTTTTCCAGTTTCTCCCAGTTTTTTCCCAATTTTTCCCAGTTTTTCCCAGTTTTTTCCCACTTTTCCTCAGTTTTCCCACCCTCAGGCAGCACTGTCATAACGGGGCTGTGTTTTCCCATTTTTCCCTGTTTTTTCCCTGTTTTTTCCCAGTATTTCCCAATTTTCCCATTCCCCCCTCACTTTTCCTTACCTTTTTCCCTTTTTTTCCCACTTTTCCCGAGGTTTTTCCCACTTTTCCCGAGGTTTTTCCCACTTTTCCGAGGTTTTCCCGCCTCAGCACTTGGCCCAGCAGGGGGCGCTGTCGTCAGGCGCTTCCCCTCACGAAATTGGCGGGAAACGGAAGCTCGGGAATGGCGGAGCCGAAGGACTCGGGAATGGCGGAGCCAAAGGAATTTCATGGATCATCCTTGGATTTCCCGAGCTCAGGTAATTCCAAATTATCCCAGAAAACTTCCAGGAATTCAGGGATAAACAGAGTTTCAAGTTTCAGGCTTTGGAATTTTCCCTCAGGCCTCACCAGCACCTCAAATCACCCTCAAGATTTCCCAGCCACTCTGGGGCTGCTTTATTCCCATTTTTCCCTGGTTTTTCCCAATATTTCCCAATAATTCCCAAAATTCCCATTTCCCCTTCACTTTTCCCTACCTTTTTCCCACTTTTTCCCAGTTTTCTCCAATTTTTCCAAAGTTTTTCCCACTTTTCCTCAGTTTTCCCCCCCTCAGGCAGCATTGTCAAAACGGGGCTGTTTTTATCCCATTTTTCCCCTGCTTTTTCCCAAGTTTTTTCCAAAATTCCCATTTTTTTCTCCATTTCCCACTTTTTCCCAATTCCCCCTCCAATTTTCCTAGATTTTCCCTTTTTTTCCCAGTTTTTCCAAGGTTTTTCCCAATTTTTCCCCCCCTCAGGCCTCACCAGCACCTCAAATCACCCTCAAGATTTCCCTGTCACTCTGAGGCTGCTTTATTCCCATTTTTCCCTGGTTTTTCCCAATATTTCCCAATAATTCCCAAAATTCCCATTTCCTCTTCACTTTTCCCTACCTTTTTCCCACTTTTTCCCATTTTTCCCCAATTTTTCCCAGTTTTTTCCCACTTTTCCTCAGTTTTCCCCCCCTCAGGCAGCACTGTCACAACGGGGATGTTTTTTTCCCATTTTTTCCCTGTTTTTTCCCAATTTTTCCCAAAATTCCCATTTTTTCCCCATTTCCCCCCATTTTTCCCATTTCCCCGTCCAATTTTCCCTTTTTTTCCCACTTTTTTCCCACTTTTTCCCAATTTTTCCCCCCCTCAGGCCTCACCACCATCTCAAATCACCCTCAAGGTTTCCCTGTCACTCTGGGGCTGCTTTATTCCCATTTTTCCCTGGTTTTTCCCGATATTTCCCAATAATTCCCAAAATTCCCATTTCCCCTCACTTTTCCCTACCTTTTTCCCACTTATTTTCCCATTTTTCCCAGTTTTTCCGAGGTTTTTCCCACTTTTCCTCAGTTTTCCCCCCCTCAGGCAGCACTGTCACAACGGGGCTGTGTTTTCCCATTTTCCCCCTACTTTTTCCCAATTTTTCCCAAAATTCCCATTTTTTCCCCATTTCCCCCCATTTTTCCCATTTCCCCGTCCAATTTTCCCAGTTTTTCCCACTTTTTTCCCACTTTTTCCCAATTTTCCTCCCCTCAGGCCTCACCAGCACCTCAAATCACCCTCAAGGTTTCCCTGTCACTCTGTTGCTGCTTTATTCTCATTTTTCCCTGGTTTTTCCCAATAATTCCCAAAATTCCCATTTCCCCCTCACTTTTCCCTCCCTTTTTTCCAGTTTCTCCCAGTTTTTCCCAATTTTTCCCAGTTTTTCCCAGTTTTTTCCCAGTTTTCCTCAGTTTTCCCACCCTCAGGCAGCACTGTCACAACGGGGCTGTGTTTTCCCATTTCTCCCTGTTTTTTCCCTGTTTTTTCCCTGTATTTCCCAATTTTCCCATTCCCCCCTCACTTTTCCTTACCTTTTTCCCAATTTTTCCCACTTTTCCCGAGGTTTTTCCCACTTTTCCCGAGGTTTTTCCCACTTTTCCGAGGTTTTCCCGCCTCAGCACTTGGCCCAGCAGGGGGCGCTGTCGTCAGGCGCTTCCCCTCACGAAATTGGCGGGAAACGGAAGCTCGGGAATGGCGGAGCCGAAGGACTCGGGAATGGCGGAGCCAAAGGAATTTCATGGATCATCCTTGGATTTCCCGAGCTCAGGTAATTCCAAATTATCCCAGAAAACTTCCAGGAATTCAGGGATAAACACAGTTTCAAGTTTCAGGCTTTGGAATTTTCCCTCAGGCCTCACCAGCACCTCAAATCACCACAAGGTTTCCCTGTCACTCTGGGGCTGCTTTATTCCCATTTTTCCCTGTTTTTTCCCAATAATTCCCAAAATTCCCATTTCCCCCTCACTTTTCCCTACATTTTTTCCAGTTTCTCCCAGTTTTTCCCAATTTTTCCCAGTTTTTTCCCACTTTTCCTCAGTTTTCCCCCCCTCAGGCAGCACTGTCACAACAGGGCTGTTTTTCTCCCATTTTCCCCCTACTTTTTCCCAATTTTTCCCAAAAATCCCATTTTTTCCCCATTTTTCCCCATTTTTCCCATTTCCCCCTCCAATTTTCCCAGTTTTTCCCACTTTTTTCCCACTTTTTCCCAATTTTCCACCCTCAGGCCTCACCACCACCTCAAATCACCCTCAAGGTTTCCCTGCCACTCTGGGCCTGCTTTTTCCCATTTTTCTCTGGTTTTTCCCAATAATTCCCAAAATTCCCATTTCCCCCTCACTTTTCCCTCCCTTTTTTCCAGTTTCTCCCAGTTTTTTCCCAATTTTTCCCACTTTTTCCCAGGTATTTCCCACTTTTCCTCAGTTTTCCCCCCCTCAGGCAGCACTGTCACAACGGGGCTGTGTTTTCCCATTTTTCCCTGTTTTCTCCCTGTTTTTTCCCTGTTTTTTCCCAGTATTTCCCAATTTTCCCATTCCCCCCTCACTTTTCCTTACCTTTTTCCCAATTTTTCCCAGTTTTCCCGATGTTTTTCCCACTTTTCCCGAGGTTTTTCCCACTTTTCCCGAGGTTTTTCCCACTTTCCCGAGGTTTTCCCGCCTCAGCACTTGGCCCAGCAGGGGGCGCTGTCGTCAGGCGCTTCCCCTCACGAAATTGGCGGGAAACGGAAGCTCGGGAATGGCGGAGCCGAAGGACTCGGGAATGGCGGAGCCAAAGGAATTTCATGGATCATCCTTGGATTTCCCGAGCTCAGGTAATTCCAAATTATCCCAGAAAACTTCCAGGAATTCAGGGATAAACAGAGTTTCAAGTTTCAGGCTTTGGAATTTTCCCTCAGGCCTCACCAGCACCTCAAATCACCCTCAAGATTTCCCAGCCACTCTGGGGCTGCTTTATTCCCATTTTTCCCTGTTTTTTCCCAAGATTTCCCAATAATTCCCAAAATTCCCATTTCCCCTTCACTTTTCCCTACCTTTTTCCCACTTTTTCCCAGTTTTCTCCAATTTTTCCAAAGTTTTTCCCACTTTTCCTCAGTTTTCCCCCCCTCAGGCAGCATTGTCAAAACGGGGCTGTTTTTATCCCATTTTTCCCCTGCTTTTTCCCAAGTTTTTTCCAAAATTCCCATTTTTTTTCCCCATTTTTCCCATTTCCCCCTCCAATTTTCCCAGTTTTTCCCACTTTTTTCCCACTTTTTCCCAATTTTTCCTTCTCTCAGGCCTCACCACCACCTCAAATCACCCTCAAGGTTTCCCTGTCACTCTGGGGCTGATTTTTCCCATTTTTCCCTGCTTTTTCCCAATAATTCCCAAAATTCCCATTTCCCCCTCACTTTTCTCCACATTTTTTCCAGTTTCTCCCAGTTTTTCCCAATTTTTCCCAGTTTTTTCCCACTTTTCCTCAGTTTTCCCCCCCTCAGGCAGCACTGTCACAACGGGGCTGTTTTCTCCCATTTTTCCTCTACTTTTTCCCAATTTTTCCCAAAATTCCCATTTTTTTTCTCCATTTCCCCCCATTTTTCCCATTTCCCCCTCCAATTTTCCCAGTTTTTCCCACTTTTTTCCCACTTTTTCCCAATTTTTCCCCCCCTCAGGCCTCACCACCACCTCAAATCACCCCCAAGGTTTACCTGTCACTCTGGGGCTGCTTTATTCCCATTTTCCCTGTTTTTTCCCAATAATTCCCAAAATTCCCATTTCCCCTTCACTTTTCCCTACCTTTTTTCCAGTTTCTCCCAGTTTTTTCCCAATTTTTCCCACTTTTTCCCAGGTTTTTCCCAGTTTTCCTCAGTTTTCCCCCCCTCAGGCAGCGCTGTCACAATGGGGCTGTTTTTTCCCTGTTTTTTCCCCTACTTTTTCCCAAGTTTTCCCAAAATTCCCATTTTTTCCCCATTTCCCCCCCATTTTTCCCATTTCCCCCTCCAATTTTCCCAGTTTTTCCCACTTTTTTCCCACTTTTTCCCAATTTTCCCCCCCTCAGGCCTCACCACCATCTCACATCACCCTCAAGGTTTCCCAGCCACTCTGGGGCTGCTTTATTCCCATTTTTCCCTGTTTTTCTCAATAATTCCCACAATTCCCATTTCCCCCTCACTTTTCCCTCCCTTTTTTCCAGTTTCTCCCAGTTTTTCCCAATTTTTCCCAGTTTTTCCCAGGTTTTTCCCAGTTTTTTCCCTGTTTTTTCCCAGTATTTCCCAATTTTCCCATTCCCCCCTCACTTTTCCGGTTTTTTTTTTCCAATTTTTTCCAGTTTTTCCAAGGTTTTTCCCAGTTTTTCCGAAGTTTTTCCCAGTTTTCCTCAGTTTTCCCACCCTCAGGCAGCACTGTCACAACGGGGCTGTGTTTTCCCATTTTTCCCTGGTTTTTTCCCTGTTTTTTCCCAGTATTTCCCAATTTTCCCATTCCCCCCTCACTTTTCCTTACCTTTTTCCCTTTTTTTCCCAGTTTTCCCGAGGTTTTTCCCACTTTTCCCGAGGTTTTTCCCACTTTTCCGAGGTTTTCCCGCCTCAGCACTTGGCCCAGCAGGGGGCGCTGTCGTCAGGCGCTTCCCCTCACGAAATTGGCGGGAAACGGAAGCTCGGGAATGGCGGAGCCGAAGGACTCGGGAATGGCGGAGCCAAAGGAATTTCATGGATCATCCTTGGATTTCCCGAGCTCAGGTAATTCCAAATTATCCCAGAAAACTTCCAGGAATTCAGGGATAAACAGAGTTTCAAGTTTCAGGCTTTGGAATTTTCCCTCAGGCCTCACCAGCACCTCAAATCACCCTCAAGGTTTCCCTGTCACTCTGGGGCTGCTTTATTCCCATTTTTCCCTGTTTTTTCCCAATAATTCCCAAAATTCCCATTTCCCCCTCTCTTTTCCCTCCCTTTTTTCCAGTTTCTCCCAGTTTTCCCCAATTTTTCCCAGTTTTTTCCCACTTTTCCTCAGTTTTCCCACCCTCAGGCAGCGCTGTCACAACGGGGCTGTTTTCTCCCATTTTTCCCCTGTTTTTTCCCAATTTTTCCCAAAATTCCCATTTTTTCCCCATTTCCCCCCATTTTTCCCATTTCCCCCTCCAATTTTCCCAGTTTTTCCCACTTTTTTCCCACTTTTTTCCCACTTTTTCCCCCCCTCAGGCCTCACCATCACCTCAAATCACCCACAAGGTTTCCCTGTCACTCTGGGGCTGCTTTATTCCCATTTTTCCCTGGTTTTTCCCAATATTTCCCAATAATTCCCAAAATTCCCATTTCCCCCTCACTTTTCCCTACCTTCTTTTCCAGTTTCTCCCATTTTTTTCCCAATTTTTCCCAGTTTTTCCCAGGTTTTTCCCACTTTTCCTCAGTTTTCCCCCCCTCAGGCAGCGCTGTCACAACGGGGCTGTTTTCTCCCATTTTCCCCCTGTTTTTTCCCAAATTTTCCAAAAATTCCCATTTTTTTCTCCATTTTTCCCATTTCCCCCTCCAAGTTTCCCAGATTTTCCCTTTTTTTCCCAGTTTTTCCAAGGTTTTTCCCAATTTTTCCCCCCCTCAGGCCTCACCACCACCTCAAATCACCCTCAAGGTTTCCCAGCCACTCTCGGGCTGCTTTTTCCCATTTTTCCCTGTTTTTTCCCAATAATTCCCAAAATTCCCATTTCCCCCTCACTTTCCCCTCCCTTTTTTCCAGTTTCTCCCAGTTTTTTCCCAATTTTTCCCAGTTTTTCCCACTTTTCCTCAGTTTTCCCACCCTCAGGCAGCACTGTCATAACGGGGCTGTGTTTTCCCATTTTTCCCTGTTTTTTCCCTGTTTTTTCCCAGTATTTCCCAATTTTCACATTCCCCCCTCACTTTTCCATACCTTTTTCCCTTTTTTTCCCAGTTTTCCCGAGCTTTTTCCCACTTTTCCCGAGGTTTTTCCCACTTTTCCGAGGTTTTCCCGCCTCAGCACTTGGCCCAGCAGGGGGCGCTGTCGTCAGGCGCTTCCCCTCACGAAATTGGCGGGAAACGGAAGCTCGGGAATGGCGGAGCCGAAGGACTCGGGAATGGCGGAGCCAAAGGAATTTCATGGATCATCCTTGGATTTCCCGAGCTCAGGTAATTCCAAATTATCCCAGAAAACTTCCAGGAATTCAGGGATAAACAGAGTTTCAAGTTTCAGGCTTTGGAATTTTCCCTCAGGCCTCACCAGCACCTCAAATCACCCTCAAGGTTTCCCAGTCACTCTGGGGCTGTTTTTTCCCATTTTTCCCTGGTTTTTCCCAATATTTCCCAAAATTCCCATTCCCCTCACTTTTCCCTACCTTTTTCCCACTTTTTTTCCCATTTTTCCCAGTTTTTCCCTGTTTTTTCCCACTTTTCCTCAGTTTTCCCCCCCTCAGGCAGCACTGTCACAACGGGGCTGTTTTTTCCCTGTTTTTTCCCCTACTTTTTCCCAAGTTTTCCCAAAATTCCCATTTTTTCCCCATTTTCCCCCCATTTTTCTCATTTCCCCCTCCAATTTTCCCAGTTTTTCCCACTTTTTTCCCACTTTTTCCCAATTTTTCCTTCTCTCAGGCCTCACCACCACCTCAAATCACCACAAGGTTTCCCTGTCACTCTGGGGCTGCTTTATTCCCATTTTTCCCTGGTTTTTCCCAATATTTCCCAATAATTCCCAAAATTCCCATTTCCCCCTCACTTTCCCCTCCCTTTTTTCCAGTTTCTCCCAGTTTTTTCCCAATTTTTCCGAAGTTTTTCCCAGGTTTTTCCCAGTTTTCCTCAATTTTCCCACCCTCAGGCAGCACTGTCACAACGGGGCTGTGTTTTCCCATTTTTTCCCTGTTTTTTCCCAATTTTTCACAAAATTCCCATTTTTTCCCCACTTCCCCCCATTTTTCCCATTTCCCCCTCCAATTTTCCCAATTTTTCCCTTTTTTTCCCAGTTTTTTCCCAGTTTTCCTCAGTTTTCCCACCCTCAGGCAGCGCTGTCATGGCAGGACTGTTTTATTCCCATTTTTCCTCTACTTTTTCCCAAAATTCCCGAAATTCCCAAAAATCTTGATCCATCCGTGCCCTCTGGAAGCTGAAGGATGTTCTTCCTCATCCTCCCAGTTAGGAATTGCTTCCCAAAATTCCTAAAATCCCTAAAATCCGATCCATGTGTGGCCTCTGGAATCAGGAATTCATTCCCTGTGTCCAGGGCTGGGAATTCCTTAAAAAAAACTGGGAATGACTGGGAAAAATGGGAAAAAAAGAGGAAAAAAATCAGGAAAAAAGAGATAAAATCAAGGAAAAAAATCAGGAAAAATTGGGGGAAAATCTGGGAAAAATTGGGGAAAAAATTGGGAAAAACTCAGGAAAAAAAATGGGAAAATAACCTGGAAAAATTTAGGAAAAAGAGGAAAAAAATTGAGAATAGAGAGGAAAAAAAGGAGATAAAATCAGGAAAAATCTGGAAAAAAACAGGAAAAAAGAGATAAAATCAGGGGAAAAAAACAGGAAAAAATTGGGAAAAACTCAGGAAAAAAAATGGGAAAATAACCTGGAAAATTTGGGAAAAAGAGGAAAAAAATTGGGAAAAAAGAGGGGAAAAAAGGAGATAAAATCAGGAAAAATTGGGGAAACAAATCAGGAAAAAATTGGGAAAAAGT
The DNA here is from genome assembly GCA_038429875.1 of Poecile montanus. Lineage (NCBI taxonomy): Eukaryota > Metazoa > Chordata > Aves > Passeriformes > Paridae > Poecile > Poecile montanus. The sequence continues at coordinate 1,254,578 of CM076537.1, read as the reverse complement.
CAGGAAAAAAGTGGAAAAATAATCTGGAAAAATTTGCAAAAAAATGGGGAAAAAAGGGAAAAAAAAAGGAGATAAAATCAGGAAAACCTGGGAAAAAAATCAGGAAAAAATTGGGGAAACTGAGGAAAAAAAATGGAAAAATAACCTGGAAAAATTTGGGAAAAAGAGGAAAAAATGGGGAAAAAAAAGGGGAAAAAAAGGAGATAAAATCAGGGAAAATTGGGAAAAAAATCAGGAAAAATGAGATAAAATCAAGGGAAAAAACCAGGAAAAATTGGGAAAAAAATCAGGAAAAATTAAGGAAAAACTCAGGAAAAAAAAAGGGAAAATAACTTGGAAAATTTGGGAAAAGAGGAAAAAAATTGGGAAAAAAGAGGGGAAAAAAGGAGATAAATTCTGGAAAAAAATGGTAAAAACTCAGGAAAAAAGAGATAAAATCAGGGGAAAAAACCAGAAAAAATTGGGAAAAAAATCAGGAAAAAATTGGGAAAAACTCAGGAAAAAAAAAGGAAAAATAACCTGGAAAATTTGGGAAAAAGAGGAAAAAAATTGGGAAAAAAGAGGGGAAAAATGGGATAAAATCAGGAAAAATTGGGAAAAAAATCAGGAAATAAGAAATAAAATCAGGGGAAAAAATCAGGAAAAATTGGGAAAAAAATCAGGAAAAAATAGGGAAAAACTCAGGAAAAAAAAAGGGAAAATAACCTGGAAAATTTGGGAAAAAGAGGAAAAAAATTGGGAAAAAAGAGGGGAAAAATGGGATAAAATCAGGAAAAATTGGGAAAAAAATCAGGAAAAAATTGGGGAAAAGAGGAAAAAAAATTGGGAAAAAAGAGGGGAAAAAAGGAGATAAAATCAGGAAAAATTGGGAAAAAAATCAGGAAAAATTGGGAAAAACTCAGGAAAAAAAATGGAAAATCTGGGAAAATTGGGGAAAAGTCTGGAAAAAATTGGGAAAAAACTCAGGAAAAAAAAATGGAAAAATAACCTGGAAAAATTTAGGAAAAAGAGGAAAAAAATTGGGAAAAAAGAGGGGAAAAAAGGAGATAAAATCAGGAAAAATTGGGGAAAAAATCAGGAAAAAATTGGGAAAAACAGAACAAAACCTGGAAAAATAACCTGGAAAAAAATGGGAAAAAACAGGAAAAAGGAGATAAAATCAGGTAAAATAAAGGAAAAATTGGGAAAAAAATCAGGAAAAAATAGGGAAAAACTCAGGAAAAAAAAAGGGAAAATAACCTGGAAAATTTGGGAAAAAGAGGAAAAAAATTGGGAAAAAAGAGGGAAAAAAAAGAGATAAAAAAAGGAAAAATTGAGAAAAAAATAAAGAAAAATAAAATAAAATCAGGGAAAAAATCCAGGAAAAATCATGGGAAAAAATCTGGAAAAAATTGGGAAAAAGTCAGGAAAAAAGTGGAAAAATAACCTGGAAAAATTTGCAAAAAAATGGGAAAAAAAGGGAAAAAAAAGGAGATAAAATCAGGAAAAACTGGGAAAAAAAATCAGGAAAAAATTGGGGAAACTGAGGAAAAAAAATGGAAAAATAACCTGGAAAAATTTGGGAAAAAGAGGAAAAAAATTGGGAAAAAAGAGGGGAAAAAAAGGAGATAAAATCAGGAAAAATTGGGAAAAAAATAAGGAAAAATTGGGGAAACTGAGGAAAAAAATTGGAGAAATAACCTGGAAAAATTTGAGAAAAAGAGGAAAAAATGTGGAAAAAAAAGGAAATAAAGGAGATAAAATCAGGAAAAATTGGGAAAAAAATCAGGAAATAAGAGATAAAATCAGGGGAAAAAATTGGGAAAAACTCAGGAAAAAAAATGGGAAAATAACCTGGAAAATTTGGGAAAAAGAGGAAAAAAATTGGGAAAAAAGAGGGGAAAAAAGGAGGTAAAAAAAGGAAAAATTGAGAAAAAAATAAAGAAAAATAAAATAAAATCAGGGAAAAAATCCAGGAAAAATCATGGGAAAAAATCTGGAAAAAATTGGGAAAAAGTCAGGGAAAAATTGGGGAAAAGTCAGGAAAAAAGTGGAAAAATAACCTGGAAAAATTTGGGAAAAAGAGGAAAAAATTGGGAAAAAAGAGGGGAAAAAAAGGAGATAAAATCAGGAAAAATTGGGAAAAAAATCAGGAAAAAAGAGATAAAATCAGGTAAAATAAAGGAAAAATTGGGGAAAAAATCAGGAAAAATTAAGGAAGAACTCAGGAAAAAAAAAGGGAAAATAACCTGGAAAATTTGGGAAAAAGAGGAAAAAAATTGGGAAAAAAGAGGGGGAAAAAGGAGGTAAAATCAGGAAAAATTGGGAAAAAAATCAGGAAAAATAAAATAAAATCAGGGAAAAAAATCCAGGAAAAATCATGGGAAAAAATCTGGAAAAAATTGGGAAAAAATCTGGAAAAAATTTGGAAAAAGTCAGGAAAAAAGTGGAAAAATAACCTGGAAAAATTTGGGAAAAAAAATGGGGAAAAAAGGGAAAAAAAAGGAGATAAAATCAGGAAAAATTGGGAAAAAAATCAGGAAAAAAGAGATAAAATCAGGGGAAAAATCCAGGAAAAATTGGGAAAAAAATCAGGAAAAATTAAGGAAAAACTCAGGAAAAAAAAAAGGGAAAATAACCTGGAAAATTTGGGAAAAAGAGGAAAAAAATTGGGAAAAAAGAGGGGAAAAAAGGAGATAAAATCAGGAAAAATTGGGGAAAAATCAGGAAAAAATTGGGGGAAATGGGGAAAAAAAATGGGAAAATAACCTGGAAAATTTGGGAAAAAGAGGAAAAAAATTGGGAAAAAAGAGGGGAAAAAAGGAGATAAAATCAGGAAAAATTGGGAAAAAAATAAGGAAAAATTAAGGAAAAATTCAGGAAAAAAAAAAGGAAAATAACCTGGAAAAATTGGGAAAAAGAGGAAAAAAATTGGGAAAAAAGAGGGGAAAAAAGGAGGTAAAATCAGGGAAAATTGCGAAAAAATCTGGAAAAAATTGGGAAAAACAGAACAAAAACCTGGAAAAATAACCTGGAAAAAAATGGGAAAAAAACAGGAAAAAGGAGATAAAATCAGGTAAAATAAAGGAAAAATTGGGGAAAAAATCAGGAAAAAATTGGGAAAAACTCAGGAAAAAAAATGGGAAAATAACCTGGAAAATTTGGGAAAAAGAGGAAAAAAATTGGGAAAAAAGAGGGGAAAAAAGGAGATAAAATCAGGAAAAATTGGGAAAAAAATCAGGAAAAAAGAGATAAAATCAGGTAAAATCCAGGAAAAATTGGGAAAAAAATCAGGAAAAATTAAGGAAAAACTCAGGAAAAAAAAAGGGAAAATAATCTGGAAAATTTGGGAAAAAGAGGAAAAAAATTGGGAAAAAAGAGGGGAAAAAAAGGAGATAAAATCAGGAAAAATTGGGAAAAAAATCAGGAAAAATTGGGGAAAAACTCAGGAAAAAAAATGGAAAATCTGGGAAAATTGGGGAAAAGTCTGGAAAAAATTGGGAAAAAACTCAGGAAAAAAAAATGGGAAAATAACCTGGAAAAATTTAGGAAAAAGAGGAAAAAAATTGGGAAAAAAAAGGAAATAAAGGAGATAAAATCAGGAAAAATTGAGAAAAAAATCAGGAAAAAATTGGGGGAAATGGGGAAAAAAAATGGAGAAATAACCTGGAAAAATTTGGGAAAAAGAGGAAAAAAATTGGGAAAAAAGAGGGGAAAAAAGGAGATAAAATGAGGAAAAATTGGGAAAAAAATCAGGAAAAAAGAGATAAAATCAGGGGAAAAAAACAGGAAAAATTGGGGAAAAAAATCAGGAAAAAATTGGGGAAACTGAGGAAAAAAAATGGAAAAATAACCTGGAAAATTTGGGAAAAAGAGGAAAAAAATTGGGAAAAAAGAGGGGAAAAAAGGAGGTAAAATCAGGAAAAATTGAGAAAAAAATCAGGAAAAATTGGGGAAAAAATCAGGAAAAATTAAGGAAAAACTCAGGAAAAAAAATGGGAAAATAACCTGGAAAATTTGGGAAAAAGAGGAAAAAAATTGGGAAAAAAGAGGGGGAAAAAGGAGATAAAATCAGGAAAAATTGGGAAAAAAATCAGGAAAAATTGGGGAAAAAATTGGGAAAAATTGGGGAAAAATCAGGAAAAAAAATGGAAAAATTGGGGGAAAAATTGGGAAAAAAATGGGGAAGAAATAAAAAGAAAATTGGGAATAAATGGGGAAAATGGGATAAAAATTCCCAAAATTCCCTTTCCCGATCCCTCTGCGCCCCCTGCTGGGCATCGGGAAGGTTCAGGAATAAAATGAAATTAAGTGAAAATTAATTAAATTAAATTAAATTGAATTAAATTAAATTAAATTAAATTAAATTAAATTAAATTAAATGGAAAATCAGGAAAAAATCGAGAAAAAAAGGGAAAAAAATGAGGAAAAAATTGGGGAAAAATCAGGAAAAATGGGGGGAAAATGGAAATAAAATTTAGGGAAAAATGAGGAAAAATTAGGAAAAAATGGGAAAAAATGAGATAAAATCATGGAAAATCAGGAAAAAAAATCAGGAATAAATCAGGAGGAAATCAGGAAAAATCAGGGGAAAAATGGGATAAAATCAGGGGAAAAATGGTGAAAAAACTGGGAAAAAAAAATCTGAAAAAAATGGGAAAAAAGGGGAAAAAATGGGATAAAATCAGGGAAAAAAACAGGAAAAATCAGGGGAAAAAATGGGATAAAATCTGGGAAAAATGGGGAAAAATCAGGAAAAATATGATGAAAAAATTGGGATGAAATCTGAAAAAAATCAGGGAGAATCTGGAAAAAATCAGGGAAAAAATGGGATAAAATCAGGGAAAAAATGGGAAAAAAATGGGATAAAATCAGGGAAAAATGGGAAAAAAATGGGATAAAATCAGGGAAAAAATGGGAAAAAAATGGGATAAAATCAGGGAAAAATGGGATAAAATCAGGAAAAATTTGGGAAAAAAATGGGATAAAATCAGGGAAAAAATGGGATAAAATCAGGAAAAATTTGGGAAAAAAATGGGATAAAATCAGGGAAAAATGGGATATAATCAGGAAAAACCAGGGGATAAAATCAGGAATAAATCAGGGAAAAAAATGGGATAAAATCAGGGAAAAAATGGGATAAAATCAGGAAAAATTTGGGAAAAAAATGGGATAAAATCAGGGAAAAAATGGGATAAAATCAGGAAAAATTTAGGAAAAAATGGGATAAAATCAGGGAAAAATGGGAAAAAATCAGGAAAAAAATGGGATAAAATCAGGGAAAATTTGGGAAAAAATGGGATAAAATCAGGGAAAAATGGGAAAAAATCAGGAAAAAAATGGGAAAAAAATGGGATAAAATCAGGAAAAAAATGGGATAAAATCAGGAATAAATCAGGGAAAAAAATGGCATAAAATCAGGGGAAAATCAGGATAAAATCAGGAAAAAAAGAGGAAAAATGGGATAAAATTAGGGGAAAAAAATCAGGAATGAATCAAGAGAAAATCAGGAAAAAAAAGGGAAAAAATGGGGTAAAATCTGGGGAAAATGGAAATAAAATCAGGAAAAAATGGGGAAAAAATGGGATAAAATCAGGGAAAAAAATCAGGAAAAAATTGGGGAAAAATTTGGGAAAAATGGGATAAAATCAGAAAAAATCAGGAGAAAAAATGAGGAAAAAAGTCAGGAAAAATGGGGAAAAATGAGGAAGAAATTGGGGAAAAATGAGATAAAATCAGGGAAAATTTGGGGGAAAAAATGGGATAAAATCAGGGAAAAACCGGGGAAATAATGGGATAAAATTAGGGAAAAATCAGGGAAAAATGGGGAAAAAATCAGGAAAAATTTGGGAAAAAAATGGAATAAAATCAGGAAAAAATGGGATAAAATCAGGGAAAAAATGGGATAAAATCAGGAAAAATTTGGGAAAAAAATGGGATAAAATCAGGGAAAAATGGGAAAAAATCAGGAAAAACCAGGGGATAAAATCAGGAATAAATCAGGGAAAAAATGGGATAAAATCAGGGAAAAAACCAGGAAAAATCAGGGGGAAAAATGGGATAAAATCTGGGAAAAATGGGGAAAAATCAGGAAAAATATGATGAAAAAATTGGGATGAAATCTGAAAAAAATCAGGGAGAATCTGGAAAAAATCAGGGAAAAAATGGGATAAAATCAGGGAAAAAATGGGAAAAAAATGGGATAAAATCAGGGAAAAATGGGAAAAAAATGGGATAAAATCAGGGAAAAAATGGGAAAAAAATGGGATAAAATCAGGGAAAAATGGGATAAAATCAGGAAAAATTTGGGAAAAAAATGGGATAAAATCAGGGAAAAAATGGGATAAAATCAGGAAAAATTTGGGAAAAAAATGGGATAAAATCAGGGAAAAATGGGATATAATCAGGAAAAACCAGGGGATAAAATCAGGAATAAATCAGGGAAAAAAATGGGATAAAATCAGGGAAAAAATGGGATAAAATCAGGAAAAATTTGGGAAAAAAATGGGATAAAATCAGGGAAAAAATGGGATAAAATCAGGAAAAATTTAGGAAAAAATGGGATAAAATCAGGGAAAAATGGGAAAAAATCAGGAAAAAAATGGGATAAAATCAGGGAAAATTTGGGAAAAAATGGGATAAAATCAGGGAAAAATGGGAAAAAATCAGGAAAAAAATGGGAAAAAAATGGGATAAAATCAGGAAAAAAATGGGATAAAATCAGGAATAAATCAGGGAAAAAAATGGCATAAAATCAGGGGAAAATCAGGATAAAATCAGGAAAAAAAGAGGAAAAATGGGATAAAATTAGGGGAAAAAAATCAGGAATGAATCAAGAGAAAATCAGGAAAAAAAAGGGAAAAAATGGGGTAAAATCTGGGGAAAATGGAAATAAAATCAGGAAAAAATTGGGAAAAAATGGGATAAAATCAGGGAAAAAAATCAGGAAAAAATTGGGAAAAAATTTGGGAAAAATGGGATAAAATCAGAAAAAATCAGGAGAAAAAATGAGGAAAAAAGTCAGGAAAAATGGGGAAAAATGAGGAAGAAATTGGGGAAAAATGAGATAAAATCAGGGAAAATTTGGGGGAAAAATGGGATAAAATCAGGGAAAAATGGGAAAAAAATCAGGAAAAATTTGGGAAAAAAATGGGATAAAATCAGGGAAAAAATGGGATAAAATCTGGGAAAAATGGGAAAAAATCAGGAAAAACCAGGGGATAAAATCAGGAATAAATCAGGGAAAAAAATGGGATAAAATCAGGGGAAAATGAGGAAAAATCATGAAAAAAATGGGATAAAAATGGGATAAAATCAGGGAAAAAATGGGATAAAATCAGGAATAAATCAGGGAAAAAAATGGGATAAAATCAGGGGAAAATGGGGAAAAAATCAGGAAAAAAATGGGATAAAAATGGGATAAAATCTGAAAAAAATTTGGGAAAATCAGGAAAAAAAGAGGAAAAATGGGATAAAATTAGGGGAAAAAATGGGATAAAATCAGGAAAAATTTGGGAAAAAATGGGATAAAATCAGGGAAAAAATGGGGAAAAATCAGGAAAAATTTGGGAAAAAAATGGGATAAAATCAGGGAAAAAATGGGATAAAATCAGGGAAAAATGGGATAAAAACAGGAAAAAAATGGGATAAAATCAGGGGAAAATGGGAAAAAATCAGGAAAAAAATGGGATAAAAATGGGATAAAATCTGAAAAAAATTTGGGAAAATCAGAAAAAAAAGAGGAAAAATGGGATAAAATTAGGGGAAAAAATCAGGAATGAATCAAGAGAAAATCAGGAAAGAAAAGGGAAAAAATGGGATAAAATTTGGGGAAAATGGGAAAAAAAAACAGGAAAAAATTGGGAAAAAATGGGATAAAATCAGGGAAAAAAATCAGGAAAAAATTGGGGAAAAATGTGGGAAAAATGGGATAAAATCAGAAAAAATCAGGAGAAAAAATGAGGAAAAAAGTCAGGAAAAATGGGGAAAAATGAGGAAGAAATTGGGGAAAAATGAGATAAAATCAGGGAAAATTTGGGGGAAAAATGGGATAAAATCAGGGAAAAACCAGGGAAATAATGGGATAAAATTAGGGAAAAATCAGGGAAAAATGGGGAAAAAAATCAGGAAAAATTTGGCAAAAAATGGGATAAAATGTGAAAAAAAAATTTGGGAAAATTGGGAAAAAAAGAGGGAAAAATGGGATAAAATCAGGGGAAAAAACAGGAAAAATCAGGGGAAAAAATGGGATAAAATCTGGGAAAAATGGGGAAAAATCAGGAAAAATATGATGAACAAATTGGGATGAAATCTGAAAAAAATCAGGGAAAAAATGAGATAAAATCAGGAAAAATTTGGGAAAAAAATGGGATAAAATCAGGGAAAAAATGGGAAAAAATCAGGAAAAACCAGGGGATAAAATCAGGAATAAATCAGAGAAAAAATGGGATAAAATCAGGGGAAAATGGGGAAAAAATCAGGAAAAAAATGGGAAAAAAATGGGATAAAATCAGGGAAAAATGGGAAAAAATCAGGGAAAAAATGGGATAAAATCAGGGAAAATTTGGGAAAAAATGGGATAAAATCAGGGAAAAATGGGGAAAAAATCAGGAAAAAAATGGGATAAAAATGGGATAAAATCAGGAAAAAAATGGGATAAAATCAGGAAAAAATTGGGAAAAAATGGGACAAAATCAGGGAAAAAAATCAGGAATAAATCAGGAGGAAATTAGGAAAAATCAGGGAAAAATGTTGAAAAAATTGGGATAAAATCAGGAAAAAATCAGGAAAATTTTGGGAAAAAAATGGGATAAAATCTGGGGATAAAATCAGGAATAAATCAGGAATAAATGAAGAGGAAGTCATGGAAAAAATGGGATAAAATTAGGGAAAAATCAGGGAAAAATGGGGAAAAAATCAGGAAAAATTTGGGAAAAATCAGGAAAAAATTGGAAAAAAATGGGATAAAATCAGAAAAAATCTCGGAAAAATTTCATGAAATTCCCTCAAAATTCCTCCTTTTTCTCAGGATTGGGGCCTGGAAAAATCAGGAATTTGAGAAGGGAAAAATCTCCCCAAAATTCCAGGAAATTCCTGAAATTCTCCCTGAAAACCCCTCCAGTAATTCCCAAAAAATTCCCCAAATTCCCAATTTTTTTCCTTTGATTTTGAGCCAAAAAATCCAAAAATTCTCCCAAAAAATTCCCAAAAAATTCCCCAATTTTTTTCTTGGAATTCTTGAAGAAACGCCCCCAAAATTCCCAAATTTCTTCTTTGATTCCCCAAAAAAATTCCAAAATTCCCAATTTTTTTCAATTCCCAAAAAACCTCAAAAATTCCCAAATTTTTGTAGAAATTCCCCCAAAATTCCCAAATTTCTTCTTTTAATTCCCAAAAAAACGCCAAAAATTACCAATTTTTTTAACTTTTTCCCCCAAAAACCCCAAAATTCCCAATTTTTTTCCTTCAATTCCCAAAAAAATCCAAAATTCCCAAATTTTTTAACAAATTCCCCCCAAAATTCCCAATTTTTTTCCTTCTATTCCCAAAAGTCTCTGGAAATTCCCAAATTTTTGTAGAAATTCCCAAAAAATCCCCCAAAATTCTCAATTTTTTTCCTTCTATTCCCAAAAAAATCTGAAAATTCCCAAATTTTTTATAGAAATTCCCCCCAAAATTCCCAATTTTTTTCCTTCTATTCCCAAAAATCTCTGAAAATTCCCAAATTTTTTCAGGAATTTCTCATAAATCCCAAAAATTCCCCAATTTTTTCCTTCTATCCCCAAAAAAATCCAAAATTCCCAAACTTTTTGTAGAAATTCCCCCAAAATTCCCAAATTTCTTCTTTTAATTCCCAAAAAAACCCCAAAAATTCCCAATTTTTTTTAACTTTTTCCCCCAAAATTCCCAATTTTTTTCCTTCAATTCCCAAAAAAATCTGAAAATTCCCAAATTTTTGTAGAAATTCCCCCAAAATTCCCAACTTTCTTCTTTCAATTCCTAAAAAAACTCAGAAATTCCCAAATTTTTGCAGGAATTCCCAAAAAAACCCCAAAAATTCCCAATTTTTTTTAACTTTTTCCCCCAAAAATTCCCAATTTTTTCCTTCAATTCCCAAAAAAATCCAAAATTCCCAAATTTTTTGTAGAAATTCCCCCAAAATTCCCAAATTTCTTCTTTCAATTCCTAAAAAAACTCAGAAATTCCCAAATTTTTGCAGGAATTCCCAAAAAAAACCCCCAAAATTCTCAATTTTTTCCTTCTATTCCCAAAAAAAATCCAGAATTCCCAAATTTTTTTAGGAATTCCCCCAAAATTCCCAAATTTTTGTAGAAATTCCCCCAAAATTCCAAAATTTCTTCTTTTAATTCCCAAAAAACCCCAAAAATTCCCATTTTTTTTAACTTTTTCCCCCAAAATTCCCAATTTTTTTCCTTCAATTCCCAAAAAAATCCAAAATTCCCAAATTTTTGTAGAAATTCCCCCAAAATTCCCAAATTTCTTCTTTTAATTCCCAAAAAACCCCAAAAATTCCCAATTTTTTTTAAGTTTTTCCCCCAAAATTCCCAATTTTTTTCCTTCAATTCCCAGAAAAATCTGAAAATTCCCAAATTTTTTTTAGAAATTCCCCCAAAATTCCCAATTTTTTTCTTTTAATTCCTAAAAAACCTCAGAAATTCCCAAATTTTTGCAGGAATTCCCAAAAAAATCCCCAAAATTCTCAATTTTTTCCTTCAATTCCCAAAAAAATCTGAAAATTCCCAAATTTTTTGTAGAAATTCCCCCAAAATTCCCAAATTTTTGTAGAAATTCCCCCAAAATCCCCAAATTTCTTCTTTTAATTCCCAAAAAAACCCCAAAAATTCCCAATTTTTTTTAACCTTTTCCCCCAAAATTCCCAATTTTTTCCTTCTATTCCCAAAAAAATCTGAAAATTCCCAAATTTTTTTGTAGAAATTCCCCCAAAATTCCCAAATTTCTTCTTTTAATTCCCAAAAAAACCCAAAAAATTCCCAATTTTTTTTAACTTTTTCCCCCAAAAACCCCAAAATTCCCAATTTTTTTTCCTTCAATTCCCAAAAAAATCCAAAATTCCCAAATTTTTTGTAGAAATTCCCCCAAAATTCCCAAATTTCTTCTTTCAATTCCTAAAAAACCCCAAAAATTCCCAATTTTTTTTAACTTTTTCCCCCAAAATTCCCAATTTTTTTCCTTCAATTCCCAAAAAAATCTGAAAATTCCCAAATTTTTTGTAGAAATTCCCCCAAAATTCCCAAATTTTTTCTTTTAATTCCCAAAAAAATCTGAAAATTCCCAAATTTTCGTAGAAATTCCCAAAAAATTCCCCAAAATTCCCAATTTTTTCCTTCTATCCCCAAAAATTCCCATTTTTTTTACCAATCCCCACAAATTCCATAAAAACCCCCCAAAATTCCCCAAAAAATCCCCCAAATCCATAAAAAAAACCAGAATAAAACCACGAAAAAATTCAATTTTTTTATTCATTTCCAAAGCCTCAAAATTCCAGATTTTTTTTAAATTTTTTGGGATTTTTTGGGATTTTTCCCAAATTTTTTTTCCCATGAGGAGAATTCCTGGAATTAACGGGAATTTTTGGGAATTTTCTGGAATTCTTCCTGATTTTTGTGGAAGAGTTGAGCCAGGATTTGATGGGAAATTCCAGGGAAATATTGATTCATCCTCAGCGTCTCCAGCTGCAAAAAAAATCAGGAATTAGAGCAGGAAAAAATTCCCAAAATTCCAGAAAAACCAGAAAAACATGGAAATTCCCAAATATTCTCATTTAACCCTCAAAATTCCCAAATTTTCCCCACAAAATTCCCATTTTTCATCCCAAAATTCCCATTTTTCACCCCAAAAATCCCAATTTTTCCACCCAAATTCCCAATTTTTTCCTAACATTCCCAATTTTCCCCAAAATTCCCAATTTTCCGCCAAAATTCCCATTTTTCACCTCAAAATTCCCAAGTTTTATCCCAAAATTCCCATTTTTCTCCCTAAAATTCCTGATTTTCCTGCAAATTTTCCATTTTTTATCCCAGAATTCCGTTTTTTCCCAAAATTCCCAATTTTCCCTCCAAAATTCCCATTTTTATCCCAAAATTCCCAATTTCCCCCCAAAATTCCCATTTTTATCCCAAAATTCCCATTTTTCATCCCAAAATTCCCAATTTTCCCCCTAAAATTCCCATTTTTATCCCAAAATTCCCAATTTTCCACCCAAAATTCCCAATTTTCCCTCTAAAATTCCCATTTTTATCCCAAAATTCCCAATTTTTCTGCCCAAAATTCCCATTTTTCCCTCCAAAATTCCCATTTTTATCCCAGAATTCCCAATTTTTGCCCCTAAAATTCCCATTTTTCATCCCAAAATTCCCATTTTTCATCCCAAAATTCTCATTTTACCCCCAAAATTCCCAATTTTTGCCTCAAAATCCTCAAAAAAAAAGAGGAAAAAAAACAGGAAAAAAAAGAGGAAAAATGGGAAAAAAAACAGGGAAAAATCGGGAAAAAAATGTGGGAAAATTGGGAAAAAAATGGGAAAAAAAGGAGGAAAAATGGGATAAAAAATGGGGGAAAAATGGGAAAAAATGGGAAAAAATGGGGAAAAAATGGGAAGAAAAGGAGGAAAAAATGGATTAAAAATTGTGGGAAAAATGGGAAATAAATGGGAAATAAATGGGGAAAAAAAGAGGAAAAATGGGATAAAAAATGGGAAAAAAATGGGAAAAAAATCAGGAAAAAATGGGGGGAAAGTGGGAAAAAACTGGGAAAAAAAAAAGGAAAAATGGGAAAAAACAGGAAAAAAAATCAGGAAAAAAATCAGAAAAAATGGGGGAAAAATGGGAAAAAAATGGGAAGGAAAAGGAGGAAAAATGGGATAAAAAATGGGGGAAAAATGGGAAAAAACAGGAAAAAAAAAATCAGAAAAAATGGGAAATAAATGGGGAAAAATGGGGAAAAATGGGGAAAAAAAGGAGAAAAAATGGGAGAAAAATGGGGAAAAATGGGGAAACAATGGAAAGAAAAGGAGGAAAAAGTGGATTAAAAATTGGGGGAAAAATGGAAAAAAATGGGAAAAAAATGGGGGAAAAGTGGGAAAAAGCTGGGAAAAAATAGAGGAAAAATGAGAAAAAACAGGAAAAAAAATCAGGAAAAAAATCAGAAAAAATGGGGGGAAAATGGGAAAAAAATGGGAAAAAAATCTGAAAAAAATTGGAAAAAATGGGGAAAAAATGGGGAAAAAAAGGGAAAAAAACCTGAAAAAATGGGAAAAAAATGGGAAAAAATTGGGAATAAAATGTGGGAAAATCCTGGAGGAATTTTGGGAATTCTGACCTGGTTTCCAGTGTTGTAGGCGAGAAGGAGGGAGAAAAAATGGGAGAAAAATGAGAAAAAACAGGAAAAAAATGGTGAAAAAATAGGAAAAAATGGGAAAAGAAGGAGGAAAAATGGGAAAAAAATTGGGTGAAAAAGGGAAAAAATGGGAAAAAAAAAATTGGGAAAAAATGGGGAAAAATGGGAAAAAACAGGAAAAAAAATCAGAAAAAATGTGAAAAAAAATCAGAAAAATGGGATAAAAAATGGGAAAAAACAGGAAAAAAATCAGGAAAAAATCAGAAAAAAATGGGAAAAAAATGAGAATAATTTTTAAAAAATTTGTAAAAAATGGGAAAAACTTGGGAATAAAATGTGGGAAAATCCTGGAGGAATTTTGGGAATTCTGACCTGGTTTCCAGTGCTGTAGGCGAGAAGGAGGGAGAAAAAATGGGAGAAAAACCAGGAAAAAAATCAGAAAAAAATTGGGAAAAAATCAGAAAAAATGGGAAAAAAATGGGAAAAAAAGGAGGAAAAATGGGACAAAAAATGGGAAAAAAATAGGAAAAAAATCAGGAAAAAATGGGGGAAAAATGGGGGAAAAGTGGGAAAAAATGGGAAAAAAAAGAAAGAAAAATGGGATAAAAATGGGAAAAAACAGGAAAAAAATGGGAAAAAAAGCAGAAAAAAATGGGAAAAAAATCAGAAAAATTTTTTAAAAATTGGGAAAAAATGGGAATAAAATGTGGGAAAATCCTGGAGGAATTTTGGGAATTCTGACCTGATTTCCAGTGCTGTAGGTGAGAAGGAGGGAGAAAAAATGGGAGAAAAACCAGGAAAAAAATCAGAAAAAAATCAGAAAAAAATCAGAAAAAATTGGAAAAAAATGGGAAAAAAAATCTGAAAAAAATCTGAAAAAAATTGGAAAAAAATGGGAAAAACTTGGGAATAAAATGTGGGAAAATCCTGGAGGAATTTTGGGAATTCTGACCTGGTTTCCAGTGCTGTAGGTGAGAAGGAGGGAGAAAAAATGGGAGAAAAAATGGGAGAAAAATGAGAAAAAACAGGAAAAAAATCAGAAAAAAATCAGAAAAAATGGGAAAAAAATGGGAAAAAAAGGAGGAAAAATGGGATAAAAAATGGGAAAAAAATACGAAAAAAATCAGGAAAAAATGGGGGAAAAATGGTGGAAATGTAGGAAAAAATGGGAAAAAAAAGAAAGAAAAATGGGATAAAAAATGGGAAAAAAAAAAGGAAAAAAAATCAGAAAAAATGGGAAAAAAATCTGAAAAAAATCTGAAAAAAATTGGAAAAAATGGGAAAAACTTGGGAATAAAATGTGGGAAAATCCTGGAGGAATTTTGGGAATTCTGACCTGGTTTCCAGTGCTGTAGGTGAGAAGAAGGGAGAAAAAATGGGAGAAAAACCAGGAAAAAAATCAGAAAAAAATGGGAAAAAAATCAGAAAAAATGGGAAAAAAATGGGAAAAAAATCTGAAAAAAATTTAAAAAATGGGAAAAATTTGGGAATAAAATGTGGGAAAATCCTGGAGGAATTTTGGGAATTCTGACCTGGTTTCCAGGGCTGTAGGTGAGAAGGAGGGAGAAAAAATGGGAGAGAAACCAGGAAAAAAATCAGAAAAAAAATGGGAAAAAATCAGAAAAAATGGGAAAAAAATGGGAAAAAAAGGAGGAAAAATGGGATAAAAAATGGGAAAAAAATAGGAAAAAAATCAGGAAAAAATGGGGGAAAAATGGGGGAAAAGTGGGAAAAAATGGGAAAAAAAAGAAAGAAAAATGGGATAAAAATGGGAAAAAACAGGAAAAAAAATCAGAAAAAAATCAGAAAAAATGGGAAAAAAATGGGAAAAAATTTTTAAAAAATGGGAAAAACTTGGGAATAAAATGTGGGAAAATCCTGGAGGAATTTTGGGAATTCTGACCTGGTTTCCAGGGCTGTAGGTGAGAAGGAGGGAGAAAAAATGGGAGAAAAAATGGGAGAAAATAAGAAAAAAGAGGAAAAAAATGGGAAAAAAATGGGAAAAAACGAAAAAAAAAAAGGAGAAGAAATGGGATAAAAAATATGGGAAAAATGGGAAAAAACAGGAAAAAGCTCAGAAAAAATCAGGAAAAAATGGGAAATAAATGGGGAAAAATGGTGGAAAAATGGGGAAAAACTAGGAAAAAAAATGGAAAAATGGGATGATAAAAGTGGGAGAAAAATGGGAAAAAAATAGGAAAAAATGGGAGCAAAAAAGAGGAAAAATTGGGGGAAAAATGGGGATTAAAAGAGGAAAAATGGGATAAAAAATAGGGGAAAAAAGGAAAAAAATCAGGAAAAAATCAGAAAAAAATGGGAAAAAAATGGGAGAAAAATCAGAAAAAAATTTTAAAAAATGGGAAAAAAATGGGAAAAACTTGGGAATAAAATGTGGGAAAATCCTGGAGAATTTTTGGGAATTCTGACCTGGTTTCCAGTGCTGTAGGTGAGAAGGAGGGAGAAAAAATGGGAGAAAAAATGGGAGAAAAATGAGAAAAAACATGAAAAAAATCAGAAAAAAATCAGAAAAAATGGGAAAAAAATAGGAAAAAATGTGAAAAAAAGGAGGAAAAATGGGAGAAAAATTGGGTGAAAAAGGGAAAAAAGGGGGAAAAATGGGAAAAACAGGAGAAAAATGGATTAAAAAATGGGGGGAAAATCAGAAAAAAAAGGAAAAAAATAAAAAAAAATTGGGAAAAAATAGGGAAAAATGGGAAAAAACTAGGAAAAAATCCCAGAAAAAATGGGTAAAAAATGGGAAAAAAAATCAGAAACAAATGGGGGGAAAATGGGAAAGAAATGGAGGAAAATTGGGAAAAAACAGGAAAAAAAATCAGAAAAAGTGGGAAAAAAATGAGGAAAAATGGGAAAAAACAGGAAAAAAAATCAGGAAAAAAATCAGAAAAAATGGGGTAAAAATAGGAAAAATATGGGAAGGAAAAGGAGGAAAAATGGGATAAAAAATGGGATAAAAAATGGGAAAAAATCAGGATAAAATGGATTTAAAAATGGGGGAAAAATGGGAGAAACCAGGAAAAAAAATTGGAAAAAATGGGGAAAAAATGGGAAAAAATAGAGGGAAAAAGGGAAAAAAAATGGGATAAAAAATGGGGGAAAAATGGGAAAAAACAGGAAAAAAAATCAGAAAAAATGGGAAATAAATGGGGAAAAAATGGGGAAAAATGGGATAAAAAATGGGAAAAAAATAGGAAAAAAATCAGGAAAAAATGGGGGAAAATGGGGGAAAAGTGGGAAAAAATGGGAAAAAAAAGAAAGAAAAATGGGATAAAAAATGGGAAAAAACAGGAAAAAAAATCAGAAAAAAATCAGAAAAAAATCAGAAAAAAATCAGAAAAAATGGGAAAAAAAAGAAAGAAAAATGGGATAAAAAATGGGAAAAAACAGGAAAAAAAATCAGAAAAAAATCAGAAAAAAATCAGAAAAAATGGGAAAAAAAATCTGAAAAAAACAGGAAAAAATGGGAAAAAACTTGGGAATAAAATGTGGGAAAATCCTGGAGAATTTTTGGGAATTCTGACCTGGTTTCCAGTGTTGTAGGCGAGCACGAGGAGCAAATCTTCCTGGCAGAAACTCTGGATGAAATGTTGGGATCCCAGCGGGAAGAAAACGACGTCGCCGACGCCGACGGAAAAGAGGGAGGAGCCTTCGGGAAGGACCACGCCCACCTGGGAAAATTCCAGGGAAATTCCAGAGGTTAGGGAAAAATGGGGAAAATTGGGAATTTGGGAGGAAAATGGGGAAAAAATGGAGAAAAAATGGGGGGAAAAATGGGGGGGAAAATGGGAATTTTGAGAAGAAAAATGGGAAAATAATGGGAATTTTGAGAGGGAAAAATGGGGGAAAAATGGGAATTTTGGGAGGGAGAAATGGGGGAAAAATGGGAATTTTGGGAGGGAAAAATGGGGGAAAAATGGGAATTTTGGGAGGGAAAAATGGGGGAAAAATGGGAATTTTGAGAGGGAAAAATGGGGGAAAAATGGGAATTTTGGGAGGGAGAAATGGGGGAAAAATGGGAATTTTGGGAGGGAAAAATGGGGGAAAAATGGGAATTTTGAGAGGGAGAAATGGGGAAAAAATGGGTTTTTTGAGAGGGAAAAATGGGAGAAAAATTGGAACTTTGAGAGGAAAAATGGGGAAAAAATGGGAAAATAATGGGAATTTTGAGAGAGAAAAATGGGGGAAAATTGGGAATTTGGGAGGAAAATGGGGAAAAAATGGGGGGAAAAATGGGGGGAAAATAAGGGAAAAATGGGAATTTTGAGAGGAAAAATGGGAAAATAATGGGAATTTTGAGAGGGAAAAATGGAAAAATGGGAATTTTGGGAGGGAAAAATGGGGGAAAATGGGAATATTAAGAGGAAAAATTAAGGGAAAAATGGGAATTTTGGGAGGAAAAAATGGGGGAAAAATTGGTATTTTGAGAGGGAAAAAATGGGGAAATAAGGGGGAAAAAAATGGGAATTTTGAGAGGAAAAATGGGAATTTTGATGGAAAAAAAGGGGGGGGAAATGGGAATTTTGGGAGGGAAAAAAAGGGGAAAAATGGGGGAAAAATGGGAATTTTGGGAGGGAGAAATGGGGGAAAAATGGGAATTTTGAGAGGGAAAAATGGGAAAATAATGGGAATTTTGAGAGGGAAAAATGGGGGAAAATTGGGAATTTGGGAGGAAAATGGGGAAAAAATGGAGAAAAAATGGGGGGAAAATAGGGGAAAAATGGGAATTTTGAGAGGAAAAATGGGAAAATAATGGGGATTTTGAGAGGGAAAAATGGGGGAAAATTGGGGATTTTGGGAGGAAAAAATGGGGGAAAAATGGGAATTTTGAGAGGAAAAAAATGGGGGGAAAATGGGAATATTAAGAGGAAAAATGAAGGGAAAAATGGGAATTTTGATAGGGAAAAATGGGGGAAAAATGGGAAAAATGGGAGGGAAAAATGGGGAAAAAATGGGAATTTTGAGAGGGAAAAATGGGGGAAAAATGGGAATTTTGAGAGGAAAAAAGAGGGAAAAACGGGAATTTTGAGAGGAAAAATGGGAAAATAATGGGAATTTTGAGAGGAAAAAATGGGGGAAAAATGGGAATTTTGGGAGGGAAAAATGGGGGAAAAATGGGAATTTTGAGAGGGAAAAAAATGGGGGGAAAATGGGAATATTAAGAGGAAAAATGAAGGGAAAAATGGAAATTTTGGGAGGGAAAAATGGAGGGAAAATGGGGGAAAAATGGGAATTTTGGGAGGGAAAAATGGGGGAAAAATGGGAATTTTGAGAGGGAAAAAAATGGTGGGAAAATGGGAATATTAAGAGGAAAAATGAAGGGAAAAATGGGAATTTTGAGAGGAAAAAATGGGGGGAAAATGGGAATTTTGAGAGGAAAAATGGGGGAAAAATGGGAATTTTGGGAGGGAAAAATGGGAATTTTGAGAGGAAAAATGGGGGAAAAATGGGAATTTTGAGAGGAAAAATGGGGGAAAAATGGGGGGGAAAATGGGAATTTTGAGAGGAAAAAAAAAGGGAATTTTGAGAGGGGAAAAAAATGGGAGAAAAATGGGAACTTTGAGAGGAAAAATGGGGGAAAAATGGGAAAATAATGGGAATTTTGAGAGGGAAAATGGGGGGAAAATGGGAATTTTGGGAGGGAAAAAATGGGGGAAAATGGAGAAAAAATGGGAATTTTGAGAGAGAAAAAATGGGGGAAAATGGGTGAAAAATGGGAATTTTGGGAGGGAAAAATGGGATTTTTGAGAGGGAAAAAGATTGGAAAAATGGGAATATTAAGAGAAAAATCAAGGGAAATATGGGAATTTTGAGAGGAAAAAATGGGAGAAAATGGGAATTTTTATAGGAAAAAAACGGGGGAAAAATAGGAATTTTGATAGGGAAAAATGGGGGAAAAAGGGGAATTTTGGGAGGGAAAAAATGGGAATTTTGAGAGGGAAAAAAATGGGAATTTTGAGAGGAAAAATGGGGGAAAAATGGGAAAATAATGGGAATTTTGAGAGGGAAAAATGGAGGGAAAATGGGGGAAAAATTGGAATTTTAAGAGAGAAAAAATGGGGGAAAATGGGGGAAAAATGGGAATTTTGTGAGGGAAAAATGGGAATTTTGGGAGAGAAAAATAATGGGAAAATGGGAATATTAAGAGGAAAAATGGAGGAAAAATGGGAATTTTGAGAGGAAAAAATAGGGGAGAATGTGAATTTTGATGGGAAAAAAATGGGGGCAAAATAGGAATTTTGATAGGGAAAAATGGGGGAAAAATGGGAATTTTGGGAGGGAAAAAATGGGAATTTTGAGAGGGAAAAAAATGGGAATTTTGAGAGGAAAAATGGGGGAAAAATGGGAAAATAATGGGAATTTTGAGAAGGAAAAATGGAGGGAAAATGGGGGAAAAATGGGAATTTTGAGAGGGAAAAAGGGGGGAAAAATGGGAATTTTGAGAGGAAAAAAATGGGGAAAAAAGTGGGAAAAATGGGAATTTTGAGAGGAAAAATGGGAATTTTGATGGAAAAAAGTGGGGGGAAATGGGAATTTTGGGAGGGAAAAAATGGGAATTTTGATAGGGGAAAAAAGGGGAAAAATGGGGGAAAAATGGGAATTTTGGGAGGGAAAAAATGGGAATTTTGAGAGGGAGAAAAATGGGGCAAAAATTGTAATTTTTGGGAGGGATAAAATGGGGAAAATTGGGAAAAAATGGGAATTTTGAGATGGAAAATGAAGGGAAAAATGGGGAAAAAATAAGGAATAAATGGGGGAAAATTGGAATTTTGAGAGGGAAAAAAAGGGGGGGAAATGGGAATTTTTGGAGGGAAAATGAAGAAAAATGGGGTTAAAATCAGGGAAAAATGGGGATAAAATTAGGGGAAAATGGGGATAAAATCAGGGAAAAATGATAATTTTGAGGGGGGAAAATTGGGGTAAAAGTAAGGAAAAAATGAGGAAAAAATGTGGGGAAAATGGGAATTTTGAGAGGAAAAAATGGGGAAAAATGGGGGAAAAAATGGGAATTTTGAGATGGAAAATGAGGGAAAAAATGGGGAAAAAATAAGGAAAAAATGAGGGGAAAATGGGAATTTTGAGAGGGAAAAAGGGGGGGAAAATGGGAATTTTGAGGGGAAAATGGGAAAAAATTAAGGAAAAAATGAGGGAAAAATAGGAATAAATTAAGAATAAAATGGGAAAAAATAGGGAAAAAAATGGGGATAGAACCACCGAAAAACAAAAAAGAAAAAAAGAAAAAAATGGGATAAAATCAAGGAAAAATCAGGGAAAAATCAAGAAAAAATGGGATAAAATCAGGGAGAAAAAAATGGGAAAAAATCAAGGAAAAAATCAAGGAAAAAACAAAAAAACCCCAGGAAAAAATCAGAAAAAAATCAGAAAAAAACCAGGAAAATCAGGAAAAAAACTGGAAAAATACCAAATATTGGGAAAAACGGAATTTAGATGTGAAAATTCCCAGATTTTTCTGGGAAATTCCCACTTTTCCCACATTTTTGACCTGTCCACAGCCGCTGATCACCACTCCCATCTCGTTGGCGTTGAAGTGGAAATGAGGAATTCCCAAACGATTCCCAAAAATCCGGAGCGTGGCCAAGGTCAGGCTGTTCTCGTGCTGGGGAAAACAATTCCATGGAGAAAAATTGGGATGGAAATCCTGGAATTCTGGGATTTTCCCCATTTTATTCCAATTTTTCCCCATTTTTTCCCAATTTTCCCTGATTTTTCCCCAATTTTCCCCATTTTTTCATGATTTTTTCCCCAATTTTCCCCCATTTTTTATCCCAATTTCCCTCATTTTTATCCCATTTTCCCCAATTTTTTTACTTTTTCTCCATTCTTCCCAATTTTCCCCATTTTCCCAATTTTTTCCCTATTTTTCCCCATTTTTTCCCAATTTCCCCTGATTTTTCCCCAATTTTCCCCATTTTTTCATGATTTTTTCCCCATTTTTCCCCCATTTTTTATCCCAATTTCCCTCATTTTTATCCCATTTTCCCCAATTTTTTTACTTTTTCCCCATTCTTCCCAATTTTCCCCATTTTCCCAATTTTTTCCCTATTTTTCCCCATTTTTTCCCAATTTTCCCTGATTTTTCCCCAATTTTCCCCATTTTTTTGTGATTTTTTCCCCAATTTTCCCCCATTTTTTCCCATTTTTTCTCCCAATTTCCCTCATTTTTATCCTATTTTCCCCAATTTTTTTACTTTTTCCCCATTCTTCCCAATTTTCCCCATTTTCCCAATTTTTTCCCTATTTTTCCCCATTTCTTCCCAATTTTCCCTGATTTTTTCCCAATTTTCCCCATTTTTTCGTGATTTTTTCCCCAATTTTCCCCCATTTTTTCTCCCAATTTCCCTCATTTTTATCCCATTTTCCCCAATTTTTTTACTTTTTCTCCATTCTTCCCAATTTTCCCCATTTTCCCAATTTTTTCCCTATTTTTCCCCATTTTTTCCCAATTTCCCCTGATTTTTTCCCAATTTTCCCCATTTTTTCGTGATTTTTTCCCCATTTTTCCCCCATTTTTTATCCCAATTTCCCCCCATTTTTATCCCATTTTTTCCAATTTTTTTCTCCAACTTTCCCCATTTTCCCATTTTTCCCCAATTTTTCCCATTTTTCACGCAATTTTCCACTTTTTTCCTGAATTTTATCCCAACTTTTCCCCAATTTCTCCCTCATTTTCCCATTTTTCCCAATTTTTTTCCCATTATTTTTTCCCCATTTTTCCCCTCATTTTTCTCCCATTTTCTTCCCAATTTTTCCCTCATTTTCCCCCCATTTTCATCCAATTTTTCCTTTTTTTTCTCCCATTTTTTCCCCAATTCCCCCTTTTTTTTCACTGATTTTTCCCCTAATTTTCCTCATTTTTATCCCATTTCCCTGCCATATTTTTCCCTGTTTTTTTCCAATTTTCTCCCATTTTTCCCTGATTTTTATCCCAATTTATCCCCATTTTTTCCCCAATTTTTCCCATTTTTATCCCATTTTTCTCCAAATTTTCCCCAATTTTTCCCCTATTTTTCCCTTATTTTTATCCCAATTTTCCTCCATTTTCCCCTGATTTTTATCCCATTTTCCACCCATTTTTTCCCATTTTTTCCTATTTTCTTCCCTCTCTTTTTCCCAATTTTTCCCCATTTTTATTCCTGTTTTCCCACAATTTTTCCCTCATTTTCCCCCCATTTTTCACACAATTTTATCCCAATTTTTATCCCAATTTTCCCCCATTTTTTCCCCAATTTTTTCCCATTTTTTATCCCAATTTTGCCCCATTTTTATCCCATTTTTATCCCAATTTTCCCCCAATTTTTCCCCATTTTTATTCCCATTTTCCCCCAATTTTTCCTATTTTTTCCCTGATTTTTATCCCGATTTTTCTCCTTTTTTCCCCATTTTTATTCCCATTTTTCCCCTATTTTGCCCTCATTTTTCCTTTATTTTCCCTCTTTTTTCCCTCTTTTTTCCCTTTTTTTTCTCCATTTCCCCCCATTTTTCCCCCATTTTCCCCCAATTTTCCTCTTTTTTCCCCCTGATTTTTATCCCAATTTTTTCCCATTTTTATTCCCAATTTCCCCCAATTTTCCTCCTTTTTTCCCCATTTTTATTCCCATTTTCCCCCAATTTTCCCCTCATTTTTCCTTCATTTTCCCTCATTTTTCCCCAATTTTTTCCCCATTTTTATCCCATTTTCTTCCTATTTTTTCCTCTCATTTTCTCCCCAATTTTCCCCATTTTTCCCTATTTTTTATCCCAGTTTTCCCCCATTTTTATCCAATTTTTCCCCATTTTTCCCTCATTTTTCCCCCATTTTTCTCCCATTTTTCCCCAATTTCCCCCATTTTTTTCACTGATTTTTCCCCTAATTTTCCTCATTTTTATCCCATTTCCCTGCCATATTTTTCCCTGTTTTTTTCCAATTTTCTCCCATTTTTCCCTGATTTTTATCCCAATCTTTCCCCATTTTTTCCCCAATTTTTCCCATTTTTATCCCATTTTTCTCCAAATTTTCCCCAATTTTTCCCCTATTTTTCCCTTATTTTTATCCCAATTTTCCTCCATTTTCCCCTGATTTTTATCCCATTTTCCACCCAATTTTTCCCATTTTTTCCCCCTTTTTTCCCCAATTTTCCCCCATTTTTATTCCTGTTTTTCCACAATTTTTCCCTCATTTTCCCCCCATTTTTCACACAATTTTATCCCAATTTTTATCCCAATTTTCCCCCATTTTTTCCCCATTTCTTTCCCATTTTTTATCCCAATTTTTATCCCATTTTTCCCATTTTTATCCCAATTTTCCCCCAATTTTTCCCCATTTTTATTCCCATTTTCCCCCAATTTTTCCTATTTTTTCCCTGATTTTTATCCCAATTTTTCCCCTTTTTTCCCCATTTTTATTCCCATTTTTCCCCCTATTTTCCCCTCATTTTTCCTTTATTTTCCCTCTTTTTTCCCCCATTTTTTCCCTTTTTTTCCCATTTTCCCCCATTTTTCCCCATTTTCCCCCAATTTTCCTCTTTTTTCCCCTGATTTTTATCCCAATTTTCCCCCATTTTTTCCCCAATTTTTTCCCATTTTTATCCCAATTTTCCCCCATTTTTCCCGTTTTATTCCCATTTACCCCCAATTTTTCCCTCATTTTTCCTTCATTTTCCCTCATTTTTTCCCCAATTTTTTCCCCATTTTTATCCCATTTTTTCCCCATTTTTTCCTCTCATTTTCTCCCCATTTTCCCACATTTTTCCCTTTTTTATCCCAGTTTTCCTCCATTTTTCCCAATTTTTCCCCATTTTTCCCTCATTTTTCCCCAATTTTTATCCCATTTTTCCCCAATTTCCCCCCATTTTTTCCCCCATTTTTATCCCATTTTCCCCCCCATTTTTCCTATTTTTCCCCAATTTTCCCCCTTTTTTCCCCTGATTTTTATCCCGATTTTCCCCTTTTTTTCCCCAATTTTTCCCCATTTTTATCCCATTTTCCCCTCATTTTTTTCTATTTTTTTCCCATTTTTTATCCCAATTTCCTCCCCATTTTTCCCCAATTTTTTCCCCATTTTCACCCAATTTTTTTCCCATTTTTCCCCAATTTCCCCACATTTTTCCCCTCCTTTTTCCCCATTTTTTCCCCCAAAATTCCCAATTTTCCCCCATTTTTTCCCCAATTTTTTCCCATTTTTCATCCCAATTTACCCCAATTTTTCCCCATTTTTCCCTCATTTTTCCATTATTTTCCCTCTTTTTTCCCCCAATATTTTCCTTTTTTTCCCCATTTTTCCCCCAGTTTTCCTCCTTTATTCCCCTGATTTTTATCCCAATATTTTCCCCATTTTTATCCCATGTTCCCCCCATTTTTTCCGATTTTTTTCCCATTTTTGTCCCATTTTTTCCCCAATTTTTCCCCCAAAATTCCCATTTTTCCCCTGATTTTTTCCCCAATATTTTCCCCATTTTTCCCCAATTTTTTACCTTTTTTATCCCAATTTTCCCCCAATTTTTCCCCATTTTTTTTCCCATTTTTATCCCAATTTTCCTCCTTTTTTCCCCATTTTTATTCCCATTTACCCCCAATTTTCCCCTCATTTTTCCTTCATTTTCCCTTATTTTTTCCCCAATTTTTTCCCCATTTTTATCCCATTTTTTCCCCATTTTTTCCTCTCATTTTCTCCCCATTTTTCCCCATTTTTCCCTATTTTTTATCCCAGTTTTCCCCCATTTTTATCCAATTTTTCCCCATTTTTCTCTCATTTTCCCCCCTCTTTTCCCATTTTCCCCCCAGAATTCCCATTTTTCCCATTTTTTCCCCCCAGAATTCCCATTTTCCCCCCAGAATTCCCATTTTTTCCCATTTTTCCCCCAGAATTCCCATTTTTCCCCCCAAAATTCCCATTTTTCCTCTGATTTTTTCCCATTTTTTCCCCATTTTTTCCCATTTTTCCCCAATTTTTTATCCCAATTTTTCCCCATTTTTCCCTCATTTTTCCCTCTTTTTTCCCCCAATATTTTCCTTTTTTTTTCCCCATTTTTCCCCCAGTTTTCCTCCTTTTTTCCCCTGATTTTTATCCCAATATTTTCCCCATTTTTATCCCATTTTCCCCCCATTTTTTCCTATTTTTTTCCTATTTTTATCCCATTTTTTCCCCAATTTTTCCCCCAAAATTCCCATTTTTCCCCTGATTTTTTCCCCAATTTTTTCCCCATTTTCCCCCAATTTTTTATCCCAATTTTCCCCCATTTTTCCCCATTTTTTCCCTCATTTTTCCCCATTTTTCCCACTTCCCCCCCAGAATTCCCATTTTTCCCTCCAGAATTCCCATTTTTCCCCCCAGAATTCCCATTTTTTCCCATTTTTCCCCCAGAATTCCCATTTTTCCCCCCAGAATTCCCATTTTTTCCCCATTTTTCCCATTTTTCCCTCAGAATTCCCATTTTTTCCCATTTTTCCCATTTTTCCCCCATTTTTCCCATTTTTCCCCCAGAATTCCCATTTTTCCCCCCAGAATTCCCATTTTTCCCCATTTTCCCCTCCAGAATTCCCATTTTTCCCCCCAGAATTCCCATTTTTCCCCCATTTTTCCCCCCAGAATTCCCATTTTTCCCCCAAAAATTCCCATTTTTCCTCTGACTTTTTTCCCCATTTTTTTCTCATTTTTCCCCAATTTTTTATCCCAATTTTCCCCCATTTTTCCCTCATTTTTCCCCATTTTTCCCTCATTTTTCCCCATTTTTCCCATTTTTCCCCCAGAATTCCCGTTTTTCCCCCAGAATTCCCATTTTCCCCCAGAATTCCCATTTTCCCCCAGAATTCCCATTTTTCCCCCAGAATTCCCATTTTTCCCCATTTTTCCCATTTTTCCCCATTTTTCCCATTTTCCCCCAGAATTCCCATTTTTCCCCCAGAATTCCCATTTTTCCCCCAGAATTCCCATTTTCCCCCCATTTTTCCTTCATTTTTCCCCATTTTTCCCATTTTTCCCCCAGAATTCCCAATTTTTCCCCCCAGAATTCCCATTTTTCCCCCAGAATTCCCGTTTTTCCCCCATTTTTCCCCCAGAATTCCCATTTTTCCCCCATTTTTTCCCCCAGAATTCCCATTTTTCCCCCAGAATTCCCATTTTTTCCCCATTTTTCCCCCCATAATTCCCATTTTTCCCCTGATTTTTTCCCCGTTTTTTCCCCATTTTTCCCCAATTTTTTATCCCAATTTTCCCCAATTTTTAATCCCAATTTTCCCCCCATTTTTCCCATTTTACCCCAGAATTCCCATTTTCCCCCCAGAATTCCCATTTTCCCCCAGAATTCCCATTTTTCCCCCAGAATTCCCATTTTTCCCCTTATTTTTCCTATTTTCCCCCCATTTTTCCCATTTTTCCCCCAGAATTCCCATTTTTCCCCATTTTTCCCATTTTTCCCCCAAAATTCCCATTTTTCCTCTGATTTTTTCCCCAATTTTTTCCCCATTTTTTCCTATTTTCCCCCAATTTTTTATCCCAATTTTCCCCCATTTTTCCCCCATTTTTCCCTCATTTTTCCCCATTTTTCCCCATTTTTCCCATTTTTCCCCCAGAATTCCCATTTTTCCCCATTTTTCCCCCAGAATTCCCATTTTTCCCCCAGAATTCCCATTTTCCCCCCAGAATTCCCATTTTTTCCCATTTTTCCCCCAGAATTCCCATTTTTCCCCCCAAAATTTCCATTTTTCCTGATTTTTTCCCCAATTTTTTCCCCATTTTTTCCCATTTTTCCCCTATTTTTTATCCCAATTTCTCCCCATTTTTCCTTCATTTTTCCTCATTTTTCCCATTTTTCCCCCAGAATACCCATTTTTCCCCATTTTTCCCATTTTCCCCCCATTTTTCCAATTTTCCCCCCATTTTTCCCATTTTTCCCCCCAGAATTCCCATTTTTTCCCATTTTCCCCCCAGAATTCCCATTTTTCCCCCAAAAATTCCCATTTTTCCTCTGATTTTTTCCCCAATTTTTTCCCCATTTTTTCCCATTTTTCCCCAATTTTTTATCCCAGTTTTCCCCCATTTTTCCCAATTTTTCCCCATTTTTCCCTCATTTTTCCCCCATTTTTATCCCATTTTTTCCCCAATTTCCCCCCATTTTTTTCCCCATTTTTATCCCATTTTTCCCCCCATTTTTCCTATTTTTCCCCAATTTCCCCCCTTTTTTCCCCTGATTTTCATCCCAGTTTTCCCCATTTTTTCTCCCATTTTTCCCCATTTTTATCCCATTTTTTCCCCAATTTTTTCCCATTTTTTATCCCAGTTCCCATTTTTATCCCATTTTTTCCCCAATTTTTCCCCATTTTCACCCAATTTTTTTCCCATTTTTCCCCAATTTCCCCACATTTTCACCCTCCTTTTTCCCCAGTTTTTTCCCCCAAAATTCCCATTTTTCCCCCCATTTTTCCCATTTTCCCCCCAGAATTCCCATTTTTCCCCCAGAATTCCCATTTTTCCCCCAGAATTCCCATTTTTCCCCCAGAATTCCCATTTTTCCCCCCAGAATTCCCATTTTCCCCCCAGAATTCCCATTTTTCCCCCCAAAATTCCCATTTTTCCTCTGATTTTTTCCCCATTTTTCCCCATTTTTCCCCAATTTTTTATCCCAATTTTCCCCCATTTTTCCCTCATTTTTCCCCCAGAATTCCCATTTTTTCCCCAGAATTCCCATTTTTTCCCATTTTTCCCCCAGAATTCCCATTTTTTCCCATTTTTTCCCCCAGAATTCCCATTTTTCCCCCCAAAATTCCCATTTTTCCTCTGATTTTTTCCCCAATTCTTTCCCCATTTTTTCCCATTTTCCCCCAATTTTTTATCCCAATTTTCCCCCATTTTTCCCTCATTTTTCCCCATTTTTCCCCCATTTTTTCCCCCAGAATTCCCATTTTCCCCCATTTTTCCCATTTTTCCCACAGAATTCCCATTTTTCCCCCCAGAATTCCCATTTTTTCTCTGATTTTTTCCCCAATTTTTTCCCCATTTTCCCCATTTTTCCCCAATTTTTTATCCCAATTTTCCCCCATTTTTCCCCATTTTTCTCCATTTTCCCCCCAGAATTCCCATTTTTCCCATTTTCCCCCAGAATTCCCATTTTTCCCCCAGAATTCCCATTTTTCCCCATTTTTCCCATTTTTCCCCCAGAATTCCCATTTTTCCCCCCAAAATTCCCATTTTTCCCCATTTTTCCACATTTTTCCTCCAGAATTCCCATTTTTCCCCCAGAATTCCCATTTTTCCCCCCATTTTTTCCCATTTTTTCCCATTTTTCCCCCAGAATTCCCATTTTTCCCCATTTTTCCCCCCAGAATTCCCTTTTTTTCCCATTTTTCCCCCAGAATTCCCATTTTTCCCCATTTTTCCCCCATTTTTCCCCCAGAATTCCCATTTTTCCCCCCAAAATTCCCATTTTTTCCCCCAGAATTCCCATTTTTCCCCCCAAAATTCCCATTTTTCCCCCCAGAATTCCCATTTTTCCCCCCAAAATTCACATTTTTCCTCTGATTTTTTCCCCAATTTTTTCCCCATTTTTCCCCAATTTTTTATCCCAATTTTCCCCCATTTTTCCCTCATTTTTCCCCCAGAATTCCCATTTTTCCCATTTTCCCCCCAGAATTCCCATTTTCCCCCCAGAATTCCCATTTTTTCCCATTTTTCCCCCAGAATTCCCATTTTTCCCCCCAGAATTCCCGTTTTCCCACCTCATGCAGCGATTGGCTGAAGATCCGTTGATTTTCCGTCAATCCCGTCCCGTTTTTCCGGAATCTCGCCCATCGGAAAATTCCTCCCGGGAACGGAAATTCCGGAGATCCTAAAAAAACCCAAAAACCTTGGGATCAACATTCCCAAATTTTTTTGGTGGTTGAAATTCCATGGATTTTCCCATTTTTTTCCCCAAAATTCCCGTTTTTTTTGGCGATTTTTTCATGGAATTCCGGGAATTTTCGCATCCTCGAAATTCAATTTTTTCCCGGAATTTTTGTTGGGTTTTTTTGGGGAAAAAAATTGGGAAAATTCAGGAAAAACTGGGAAAAATCAGGAAAAAATTGGGGAAAGTAAAGAAAAAAATGGGAAAAAATTTGGGTTAAATTCGTGGAAAAGAGAAGGGAAAAATTTGGGAAAAATCAGGAAATATTGGGAAAAAAATGGGGAAAAACGAAGAAAAAAAAGGGAAAAATTTAAGATAAATTTGTGAAAAAGAAAAGGGAAAAATTGGGAAAAATTTGGGAAAAAAGCTGGAAAAATCAGGAAAAAACTTGGAAAAAATTGGGGGAAATAAAGAAAAAAATGAGAAAAAATTTGGGATAAAATTGTGGGAAAAAAGGAAAAATTTGGAATAAATCGGGAAAAATTGGGAAAAGAATTTTAAAAAAATGAAAAAAAGAAAAATTCAGGAAAATTTGTGGAAAAGGGAAAAATTTGGGAAAAATCAGGAAAAAAATGGAAAAAAATTGGGAAAAATGTAAAAAAAAAATTGGAAAAAGTTTGGGTGAAATAGAGAAAAAAATGGGAAAAAATTCAGGGAAAAGAAAAGGGAAAAAATCAGAAAAATTTGGGAAAAATCAGGAAAAAAAATGGAAAAAAAATTGGAAAAAAAATGAGGAAGATGAAGAAAAAATAGGAAAAAATGGGGAAAGTTCAGGGAAAATAAAAGGAAAAAAATTGGGAAAAATCAGGAAAAATTGGGAAAAAATTTGGAAAAAAATATGAGAAAAATAATGAAAAAATGGGGAAAAATGGTAAAAAAATTGGGAAAAAATGGAGAAAAATTGGGAAAATCAGGGAAAAGCTCAGGATAGAAAAAAAAAGAAAAAATTGGGAAAAAATTGGGAAAAAATTGGGAAAAATGAGGAAAAAATTGGGGAAAAAATGAGAAAAAACAAAAAAAATTGGGGAAAAAATGGGAAAAAAAAAAGGAAAAAATTGGGAAAAATGAATAGAAAATGGGAAAAAAAAAAGGGAAAATGGGAAAAAATGAGGGAAAAAGTGGGAAAAAATGAGGAAAAAATGGGGAAAAATGAGAAAAAAATTAAGGAAAAAGCGTGAAAAGATGAGGAAGAAAATGAGGAAAAATTGAAAAAAATAGGGAAAAAGGACAAAAAAAATTGGGGAAAAATGAGGAAAAAATGGGAAAAATTGGGGAAAAATGGGAAAAAAGAAGAGGAAAAATTGGGAAAAAATGAGAGGAAAATGGTAAAAAATTATGGAAAAAGTGGGAAAAAATGAGGAAAAAATGAACAAAAAATGGGGAAAAATGAGGAAAAATGAGAAAAAAATTAAGGAAAAAACATGAAAAAATGAGGAAGAAAATGAGGAGAAAATGAAAAAAACAGGGAAAAAAAGACAAAAAAAATTGGGGAAAAAATGGGAAAAAATTGGGGAAAAAATGGGAAAAAATCAGGGAAAAAAATGGGGAAATAAAAGAGGAAAAATTGGGAAAAATGAGGAAAAAATGGGAAAAAAAAAGACGAAAAATTGGGAAAAATGAGGAAAAGATGGGAAAAAATAAAGGGAAAATGGGAAAAAATGAGGGAAAAAGTGGGAAAAAATGAGGAAAAAATGAAGAAAAAATGGGGGAAAATGAGAAAAAAATTAAGGAAAAAATGAGGAAAAAATGAGGAAGAAAATGAGGAAAAAAGGACAAAAAAAATTGGGGAAAAAATGAAAAAATGGGAAAAAATTGGGGAAAAAATTGGGGAAAAATGGGAAAAAACAGAAAAAAATGGGGAAAAAATGGGGAAAAAAACCAGGAAAAATTGGGGAAAAAAAAAAGAGGAAAAAATGGGAAAAAAATAAAATGAAAATGGGAAAAAATGAGGGAAAAAGTGGGAAAAAATGAGGAAAAAAATTGGGGAAAAAATGAGGAAAAATAGGAAAAAATTGGGGAAAAATGGGAAAAAATTGGGGAAAAAAGAGGAAAAATTGGGGAAAAAATGGGGAAAAAAATGAAGAAAAAATTAGAAAAATAGGGAAAAAATGAGGAAAAAATTGGGGAAAAAATGAGGAAAAAAATGGGAAAAAATTGGGGTAAAAATTGGGGAAAAAAAAGAAAAAATTGGGGAAAAAATGGGGAAAAAAAAGAGGAAAAAATGGGAAAAAACAGAGAAAAAATGAAGAAAAAATGAGAAAAAAAATGGGAAAAATTCTGGAAAAATCAAGGATAAAAGCAGAATTCCTCCAATCCCATTTTTCCATGGAATTTTGGGAATTTCCTACCTGGGAGATCGTAGAAGAATTTCCAGACCTGGGAATCTGGGGATTGGGGGAAGGTGGAATTGTGGATGAGCTGATCCAGGTTTTTGGGGAGGTTGATGCTTTGATCCTCTTCGGGTTTCTGGAATGTTCTGATGAATCCGACGCCTCCTTTTGGCTGCAAATCCATGGAAAAATCCATGGGAAACAAAGAGTTAAATTTGTGGGATTTTTCTGTTTAAAATTCATTTTTTTCCCGCCAAAATTCGCATTTTTCCCGCCAAAAATTTGCATTTTTCCATCAAAATTTGCATTTCCCCCCCCAAAATTTGCATTTTCCTGCCAAAAATTTGCATTTTTCCATCAAAATTTGCATTTTTCCCCCCCAAAATTTGCATTTTCCTGCCAAGAATTTGCATTTTCCCATCAAAATTTGCATTTTTTCCCTCCAAAATTTGCATTTTCCTCCCCAAAATTTGCATTTTTCCATCAAAATTTGCTTTTTTTCCCCCCAAAGTTTGCATTTTCTTGCCAAAAATTTGCATTTTTCCATCAAAATTTGCTTTTTTTCCCCCAAAAATTTGCATTTTCTTGCCAAAAAATTTGCATTTTTTCCCCTGAAATTTGCATTTGTCCCCCCGAAATTTGCATTTTTGGGCCAAAATCTGAATTTTTCTCACAAAAATTTTCAGTTTCCCCCCCAAAATTTGCATTTTCCTTTCCAAAATTTGCATTTTTCCATCAAAATTTGCATTTTCTCACCAAAAATTTGCATTTTTCCATCAAAATTTGCATTTTTCCATCAAAATTTGCATTTTTCCCCCCCAAAATCTGCATTTTTTGGGCCAAAATCTGAATTTTTCTCACAAAAATTTTCAGTTTCCCCCCATAAATTTGCATTTTCCTCCCCAAAATTTGCATTTTCCTCCCCAAAATTTGCATTTTCCTCCCCGAAATTTGCATTTTTGGGCCAAAATCTGAATTTTTCTCACAAAAGTTTTCAGTTTCCCATCAAAATTTGTAAATTTCCTGCTAAAATTTACATTTTTCCTGCTAAAATTTGTGTTTTCTGGATAAAATTTGCATTTTTCTCCCCAAAATTTGTATTTTTGTGGCAAAATCTGCGATTTTCAACCTAAAATTTTTAAATTTCCCATCAAAATTTGCATTTTCTTGATAAAACTTAAATTTTTCCCATCAAAATTTGTAAATTTCCTGCAAAATTTGCATTTTTCCATCAAAATTTGCATTTTCCCCCCCCAAAATTTGCATTTTCCTCCCCAAAATTTGCATTTTCCTCCCCGAAATTTGCATTTTTGGGCCAAAATCTGAATTTTTCTCACAAAAATTTTCAGTTTTCCATCAAAATTTGTAAATTTCCTGCTAAAATTTACATTTTTCCTGCTAAAATTTGCGTTTTCTGGATAAAATTTGCATTTTTATCCCCAAAATTTGTATTTTTGTGGCAAAATCTGCGATTTTCAACCTAAAAATTTAAGATTTCCCATCAAAATTTGCATTTTCTTGATAAAACTTAAATTTTTCCCCTCAAAATTTGTGAATTTCCTGTAAAAATTTGCATTTTCCCATCAAAATTTGCATTTTCCCGTCAAAAATTTGCATTTTTTCCCCCCAAATTTGCATTTTCCTCCCCAAAGTTTGAATTTTTGGACCAAAATCTGCAATTTTCAACCTAAAAATTTAAAATTTCCCATCAAAATTTGCATTTTCTTGATAAAACTTAAATTTTTCCCATTAAAATTTGTAAATTTCCTGCAAAAATTTGCATTTTTCCAGCCAAACTTTGCATTTTTTCATCAAAATTTGCATTTTTTCACCAAAATTTGCATTTTTTCTCATCAGAATTGGGATTTTCCAAAAAAATCTGAATTTTTCCACCAAAACTTGCAGGTTTTTCTATCAAAATTCACATTTTTTCCATAAAAAATTGCATTTTTTCATACAAAAATTTGATTTACTGCCAAAATTCTGCATTTTTCCTGCCAAAAATTCGCATTTTCCATCAAAATTTGCATTTTTCTCCCCAAAATTTGCGGTTTTGGGCCAAAATTCTGCATTTTTCACACCGAAATTTTCAGTTTTCCAGCAAAATTTGCATTTTCTTGATAAAATTTGAATTTTTCCCATCAAAATTTGTAAATTTTGTGCTAAAATTTGGATTTTTCCAGCCAAAATTTGCATTTTTTTGCCCTAAAATGTTGATTTTTTGGGATCATTGGATGGGAAAATAAATGGGAAAAATCTGGAGAAAAATTAGGATAAAAAAGGGATAAAAATGGGGAAAAAATTGAGAAAAAAATGGGAAAAAATTGGGGGAAAATGGAGAAAAAATGGACAAAAATGGGAAAAAATGAGGAAAAAATGGGAAAAAGTTGAGGGAAAAATGGGGAAAAAATTAAGGAGAAAAATGGGAAAAATTGGGGGAAAATGGGGGAAAATTGAGAATTAAAATGGAGCAAAAATGGGGAAAAAATGGGAAAAAAAGAAGAAAAAATGGGATAAAAATAGGGGAAAAGTTGAGGAAAAGTGGGATAAAAATTAGGATTAAAATGGAGTAAAAATGGGGAAAAAATAGGGAAAAACAGGGAAAAAAATGAGGAAAAATGGGATAAAAATGGGATAAAAATGGGAAAAAAATGAGGAAAAATGAGAATTAAAATAGAGCAAAAATGGGAAAAAACTATGAAAAAATTGGAAAATAGAAGAAAGAAAAGTGGTAGAAAAATGGGGAAAAATGGGAAAAAATAGGGAAAATGGAGGAAAATGGGAAAATATGAGGGGAAATGGGAAAAATGGGGGAAAATGAGGGAAAATTGGGAAAAAAAGGATAAAAATGGGGATAAAAATGGAAAAAAATTGTGTAAAAAAGGGGAAAAAATAGAGAAAAAATTGGGAAAAAATTGGAGAAAAAATAGAAAAAATGAGGAAAAAATGGGAAAAAGTTGAGGGAAAAATGGGGAAAAAATTAAGGAGAAAAATGGGAAAAATGGGGAAAAATTGAGAATTAAAATGGAGCAAAAATGGGAAAAAAATGGGAAAAAAAAGAAGAAAAAATGGGATAAAAATAGGGGAAAAGTTGAGGAAAAGTGGGATAAAAATTAGGATTAAAATGGAGTAAAAATGGGGAAAAAATAGGGAAAAACAGGGAAAAAAAGGAGGAAAAATGGGATAAAAATGGGATAAAAATGGGAATAAAATGGGGAAAAAAATGAGGAAAAATGAGAATTAAAATAGAGCAAAAATGGGAAAAAAATATGAAAAAATTGGAAAATAAAAGAAAGAAAAATGGTAGAAAAATGGGGAAAAATGGGAAAAAATAGGGAAAATGGAGGAAAAATGGGAAAATATGAGGGGAAATGGGAAAAATGGGGGAAAATGAGGGAAAATTGGAAAAAAAGGATAAAAATGGGGATAAAAATGGAAAAAAATTGTGGAAAAAAGGGGAAAAAATTGAGGAAAAATTGGGAAAAAATGAGGAAAAAATGGGAAAAAGTTGAGGGAAAAATGGGGAAAAAATTAAGGAGAAAAATGGGAAAAATTGGGGAAAAATGGGGAAAAATTGAGAATTAAAATGGAGCAAAAATGGGGCGAAAATGGGAAAAAAAAGAAGAAAAAATGGGATAAAAATAGGGGAAAAGTTGAGGAAAAGTGGGATAAAAATTAGGATTAAAATTGAGTAAAAATGGGGAAAAAATAGGGAAAAACAGGGAAAAAAAGGAGGAAAAATGGGATAAAAATGGGAATAAAATGGGAATAAAATGAGGAAAAATGAGAATTAAAATGGAGCAAAAATGGGAAAAAAATATGAAAAAATTGGAAAATAAAAGAAAGAAAAATGGTAGAAAAATGGGGAAAAATGGGACAAAATAGGGAAAATGGAGGAAAAATGGGAAAATATGAGGGGAAATGGGGAAAATGGGGGAAAATGAGGGAAAATTGGAAAAAAAAGGATAAAAATGGGGATAAAAATGGAAAAAATTGTGGAAAAAAGGGGAAAAAATTGAGGAAAAATTGGGAAAAAATTGGAGAAAAAATAGAAAAAATGAGGAAAAAATGGGAAAAAATTGAGGGAAAAATGGGGAAAAAATTAAGGAGAAAAATGGGAAAAATTGGGGAAAAATGGGGAAAAATGGAGAATTAAAATGGAGCAAAAATGGGGAAAAAATGGGAAAAAAAAGAAGAAAAAATGGGATAAAAATAGGGGAAAAGTTGAGGAAAAGTGGGATAAAAATTAGGATTAAAATGGAGTAAAAATGGGGAAAAAATAGGGAAAAACAAGGAAAAAAAGGAGGAAAATTGGGATAAAAATGGGAATAAAATGGGAAAAAAATGAGGAAAAATGAGAATTAAAATAGAGCAAAAATGGGAAAAAAATATGAAAAAATTGGAAAATAAAAGAAAGAAAAACGGTAGAAAAATGGGGAAAAATGGGAAAAAATAGGGAAAATGGAGGAAAAATGGGAAAATATGAGGGGAAATGGGAAAAATGGGGGAAAATGAGGGAAAATTGGAAAAAAAAGGATAAAAATGGGGATAAAAATGGAAAAAAAATGTGGAAAAAAGGGGAAAAAATTGAGGAAAAATTGGGAAAAAATTGGAGAAAAAATAGAAAAAATGAGGAAAAAATGGGAAAAAGTTGAGGGAAAAATGGGGAAAAAATAGGAAAAAATTGGAGAAAAAATGGGATAAAATGGGGGAAAAAAGGGGGAAAAATGGAATAAAATTGGGAAAAAAAAGGAGAAAAAAAGAGATAAAATGGGGGGAAAAATGGAATAAAATTGGGAAAAAAAAAGGAAAAAGGATAAAATGGGGAAAAAAAAGGGGAAAAAATGGAATAAAATTGGGAAAAAAAAGGAGGAAAAATGGGATAAAATGGGGAAAAAAAGGGGGGAAAAATGGAATAAAATTGGGAAAAAAAAAAGGAGGAAAAAAGGGATAAAATGGGGAAAAAAGGGGAAAAAATGGAATAAAATTGGGAAAAAAAAGGAGGAAACAAGGGATAAAATGGGGGAAAAAAGGGGGGAAAAATGGAATAAAATTGGGAAAAAAAAAAGGAAAAATGGGATAAAATGGGGAAAAAAAGGGGGAAAAAATTGAATAAAATTGGGGAAAAAAAAGGAGGAAAAATGGGATAAAATGGGGAAAAAAGGGGAAAAAATGGAATAAAATTGGGAAAAAAAAGGAGGAAACAAGGGATAAAATGGAGAAAAAAAGGGGGAAAAAATGGAATAAAATTGGGAAAAAAAAGGAGGAAAAATGGGATAAAATGGGGGAAAAAAGGGGGAAAAAATGGAATAAAATTGGGAAAAAAAAAAAGGAAAAATGGGATAAAATGGGGAAAAAAGGGGGGAAAAAATGGAATAAAAATGGGAAAAAAAAGAGGAAAAAAGGGATAAAATGGGGGAAAAAAGGGGGGAAAAAAGGGGGGAAAATGGAATAAAATTGGGAAAAAAAACGAAAAAAAAAGAGATAAAATGGGGGAAAAAATGGAATAAAAATGGGAAAATTTGGGGGAAAAATGGGAAAAATGAAGGAAAACTTTCCAAACCTTCAAGGCTCGAGCTGCCACATCCTCGGGGGTGGAGAAGAAAACATCATCCACATCCAAAGTCAACAATTCCTCGTGAGTGGAGAAGAAAAGCAGGAAAATCAAATCCTTTTTTCCGACGTTTTTCACCCAATGAACGGAATTCTTCGGGAAAAAAACCACCTGACCCTCGGTGACGTTGTAGGTGACGGCTTGGGAATGATCCGGTCCCAGGATCCCGATCCATGCAGAGCCCTTGGGAATGACACAAGAGAAAATTCCAGGTTATTCCCAAATTTTCCTGATTTTTCCTGATTTTTTCAGGTTTTTTCCCATTTTTTTCTGTTTTTTTCCCTTTTTTTTTTGACTTTTTTCCCATTTTTTCTGACTTTTTTCAGGTTTTTTCCCATTTTTTTCTGATTTTTTCCCATTTTTTTCTGATTTTTTTCAGGCTTTTTCCCATTTTTTTCTGATTTTTTTCCCATTTTTAAAAGATTTTTTTGTCATTTTTTCCCATTTTTTCTTGATTTTTTTCCCATTTTTTTCTGATTTTTTCAGATTTTTTTCCGATTTTTTTCAAGTTTTTTCCCTTTTTTTTCTGATTTTTTTCATATTTTTAAGATTTTTTTGTCATTTTTTCCCATTTTTCCCTGATTTTTTTCCCATTTTTTTCTGATTTTTTTCAGGTTTTTTCCCAATTTTTTTCTGACTTTTTTCATATTTTTAAAAGATTTTTTTGTCATTTTTTCTTGATTTTTTCCCATTTTTTCTTGATTTTTTCCCGTTTTTTCTGATTTTTTTCCCATTTTTTTTCTGATTTTTTTTCTGATTTTTTCCCATTTTTTTCTGATTTTTTTCATATTTTTAAAAGATTTTTTTGTCATTTTTTCCCATTTTTCCCTGATTTCTTCCCATTTTTTTTCCCAATTTTTCCCAATTTTCCTGATTTTTTTTCAGATTTTTTCCCAATTTTTTTCTGAATTTTTTCATATTTTTGAAAGATTTTTTTGTCATTTTTTCCCATTTTTCCCTGATTTTTTTCCCATTTTTTTCTGATTTTTTCAGATTTTTTTCTGATTTTTTCAGGTTTTTTCCCAATTTTTTTCTGATTTTTTTCCATTTTTTCCTGATTTTTCCCCATTTTTTCCTGATTTTTTCCCAATTTTTTTCAGATTTTTTCCCAATTTTTTTCTGATTTTTTTCAGGTTTTTTCCCTTTTTTTCTGAATTTTTTCATATTTTTAAAAGATTTTTTTGTCATTTTTTCCCACTTTTTCCTGATTTTTTCCCATTTTTTTTCTAATTTTTTTCCAATTTTTTTCTGATTTTTTCAGGTTTTTTCCCATTTTTTTGTCTGATTTTTTTTGTATTTTTAAAAGATTTTTTGTCATTTTTTCCCATTTTTTTCTGATTTTTTTCCCATTTTTTTCTGACTTTTTTCAGGTTTTTTCCCATTTTTTTCTGATTTTTTTCCCATTTTTTTCTGAATTTTTCAGGTTTTTTCCCAATTTTTTTCTGATTTATTTCATATTTTTAAAAGATTTTTTTGTCATTTTTTCCCATTTTTCCCTGATTTTTTCCCAATTTTTTTCAGAATTTCTCCCAATTTTTTTCTGATTTTTTTCAGGTTTTTTCCCATTTTTTTCTGATTTTTTTCATATTTTTATAAGATTTTTTTGTCATTTTTTCCCATTTTTCCCTGATTTTTTCCTATTTTTTCTTGATTTTTTCCCATTTTTTTCTGATTTTTTTTTCCATTTTTTTCTTATTTTTTTCAGGTTTTTTCCCATTTTTTTCTGATTTTTTTCATATTTTTAAAAGATTTTTTTGTCATTTTTTCCTGATTTTTTCCCATTTTTTTCTGATTTTTTCAGATTTTTTTCTGATTTACTTCATATTTTTAAAAGATTTTTTTGTCATTTTTCCCCATTTTTTCCTGATTTTTCCCATTTTTTTCTGATTTTTAAAGATTTTTTTGTGATTTTTTTCAGTTTTTTTCCCATTTTTTTCTGATTTTTTTCATATTTTTAAAAGATTTTTTTGTCATTTTTTCCCATTTTTCCCTGATTTTTTCCCATTTTTTTTCTCAATTTTTCCCATTTTTTTTCTGATTTTTTTTCAGGTTTTTTCCCATTTTTTTTCTGATTTTTTTCATATTTTTAAAAGATTTTTTTGTAATTTTTTCCCACTTTTTCCTGATTTTTTCCCTTTTTTTTTTCTAATTTTTTTCCCATTTTTTTCTGATTTTTTCAGGTTTTTTCCCATTTTTTTTTCTGATTTTTTTCATATTTTTAAAAGATTTTTTTGTCATTTTTTCCTGATTTTTTCCCATTTTTTTCTGATTTTTTCCCATTTTTTTCTGATTTTTTTCATATTTTTAAAAGATTTTTTTGTCATTTTTTCCCATTTTTTCCTGACTTTTTTCCCATTTTTTTCTGATTTTTTCCCAATTTTTTTCTGATTTTTTCAGGTTTTTTCCCGATATTTTTTCTGATTTTTTTCGTGTTTTTGAAGATTTTTTTTGTCGTTTTTTTCCCATTTTTTCC
Source organism: Poecile montanus (assembly GCA_038429875.1). Classification (NCBI taxonomy): domain Eukaryota; kingdom Metazoa; phylum Chordata; class Aves; order Passeriformes; family Paridae; genus Poecile; species Poecile montanus. The sequence goes on along the minus strand of CM076537.1, from coordinate 1,214,912 downwards.
TGATTTTTTCCCAATTTTTTTCTGATTTTTTCCCGATTTTTTTCTAATTTTTAACATATTTTTAAAAGATTTTTTTGTCATTTTTTCCCATTTTTCCTGATTTTTTCCCATTTTTTTTCTGATTTTTTTCCCATTTTTAAAAGATTTTTTTGTCATTTTTTCCCATTTTTTCTTGATTTTTTTCCCATTTTTTCTTGATTTTTTCCCATTTTTTCTTGATTTTTTCCCATTTTTTTCTGATTTTTTTCATATTTTTAGAAGACTTTTTCGTCATTTTTTCCCACTTTTTCCAGATTTTTTCAGATTTTTTTCAGATTTTTTCAGGTTTTTTCCCGTTTTTTTTCTGATTTTTTTTCGTGTTTTTGAAGATTTCTTTTGTCGTTTTTTTCCCATTGTTTCCCATTTTTTTCTGATTTTTTTCCCATTTTTTTCAGGTTTTTTCCCATTTTTTTTTCTGATTTTTTTCATATTTTTAAAAGATTTATCTCTCATTTTTTCCCATTTTTTCCTGATTTTTTCCCATTTTTTTCTGATTTTTTCCGATTTTTTTCTAATTTTTTTCATATTTTTAAAAGATTTTTTTGTCGTTTTTTCCCATTTTTTTCTGATTTTTTCCCATTTCTTTTCTAATTTTTTTCCCATTTTTTTCTGATTTTTTCAGGTTTTTTCCCAATTTTTTTCTGATTTATTTCATATTTTTAAAAGATTTTTTTTGTCATTTTTTCCCATTTTTTTCAGATTTTTTCCCATTTTTTTTCTGATTTTTTTCCCATTTTTTTCTCACTTTTTTCAGGTTTTTTCCCAATTTTTTTCTGATTTATTTCATATTTTTAAAAGATTTTTTTTGTCATTTTTTCCCATTTTTTTTCAGATTTTTTCCCATTTTTTTTCTGATTTTTTTCCCATTTTTTTCTCACTTTTTTCAGGTTTTTTCCTGATTTTTTTCTGATTTTTTTCGTATTTTTGAAGATTTTTTTTGTCATTTTTCCCCCATTTTTTCCTGATTTTTTCCCATTTTTTTTCTCAATTTTTCCCATTTTTTTCTGATTTTTTTTCAGGTTTTTTCCCATTTTTTTTCTGAATTTTTTCATATTTTTAAAAGATTCTTTTGTCATTTTTTCCCACTTTTTCCTGATTTTTTCCCATTTTTTTTTCTAATTTTTTTCCCATTTTTTTCTGATTTTTTCAGGTTTTTTCCCATTTTTTTTCTAATTTTTTCCCATTTTTTTCTGATTTTTTTCAGGTTTTTCCCTTTTTTTTCTGATTTTTGTCATATTTTTAAAAGATTTTTTTTGTCATTTTTTCCCATTTTTCCCTGATTTTTTCCCAATTTTTTTCAGATTTTTTCCAAATTTTTTTCTGATTTTTTTTGTCGTTTTTTCCCAATTTTTTTCTGATTTTTCTCGTATTTTTGAAGCTTTTTTTTGTCATTTTTTCCCATTTTTTCTTGATTTTTTCCCATTTTTTTCTAATTTTTTTTCCATTTTTTTCTTATTTTTTTTCAGGTTTTTTCCCATTTTTTTCTGATTTTTTTCATATTTTTAAAAGATTTTTTTGTCATTTTTTCCCATTTTTTCCTGATTTTTTCCCATTTTTTTTCTGATTTTTTTTGATTTTTTTCTGATTTTTTCAAGTTTTTTCCCAATTTTTTTCTGATTTTTTTTTTGTATTTTTGAAGATTTTTTTTGGTCATTTTTTCCCCATTTTTTTCTGATTTTTTTCAGGTTTTTTCCCATTTTTTTTCTGATTTTTTTCATATTTTTAAAAGATTTTTTGTCATTTTATCCCATTTTTTTCCTGATTTTTCCCATTTTTTTCTGATTTTTTCAGATTTTTTTCTGATTTTTTTCAGGTTTTTTCCCATTTTTTTCTGATTTTTTTCAGGTTTTTTCCCATTTTTTTCTGATTTTTTTCATATTTTTAAAAGATTTTTTTGTCATTTTTTCCCAATTTTTTCCTGATTTTTTCCCAATTTTTTTCTGATTTTTTCTCATTTTTTTCTGATTTTTTTCAGTTTTTTTCCCATTTTTTTCTGATTTTTTTCAGGTTTTTTCACAATTTTTTTCTGGTTTTTTTCATATTTTTTTCTGAATTTTTTGTCATTTTTTCCCATTTTTCCCTGATTTTTTCCCAATTTTTTTCAGATTTTCTCCCAATTTTTTTCTGATTTTTATCAGGTTTTTTCCCTTTTTTTTTCTGATTTTTTTTCATATTTTTAAAAGATTTTTTGTCATTTTTTCCCATTTTTTTCCATTTTTTTTCATATTTTTTTCTGATTTTTTCCCCATTTTTTTTGTGATTTTTTTCTCATTTTTTCATATTTTTTCATATTTTTTTCTGATTTTTTTCATATTTTTAAAAGATTTTTTTGTCATTTTTTCCCATTTTTTTCTGATTTTTTCCCATTTTTTTCTAATTTTTTTCAGGTTTTTTCCCATTTTTTTTCTGATTTTTTTTCATATTTTTAAAAGATTTTTTGTCATTTTTTCCCATTTTTTTTCTGATTTTTTCCCCATTTTTTTTGTGATTTTTTTCTCATTTTTTCAGGTTTTTTCCCATTTTTTTCTGATTTTTTTCATATTTTTAAAAGATTTTTTTGTCATTTTTTCCTGATTTTTTCCCATTTTTTTCTGATTTTTTCAGATTTTTTTCTGATTTATTTCATATTTTTAAAAGATTTTTTTGTCATTTTTTCCCATTTTTTCCTGATTTTTTCCCATTTTTTTCTGATTTTTTCCCATTTTTTTCTGATTTTTTTCAGGTTTTTTCCCATTTTTTTCTGATTTTTTTCCCATTTTTAAAAGATTTTTTTGTCATTTTTTTATATTTTTTCTTGATTTTTTCCCATTTTTTCTTGATTTTTTCCCATTTTCTTCTGATTTTTTTTTCCATTTTTTTCTTATTTTTTTTCAGGTTTTTTCCCATTTTTTTCTGATTTTTTTCATATTTTTAAAAGACTTTTTCGTCATTTTTTCCTGATATTTTCCCATTTTTTTCAGGTTTTTTCCCAATTTTTTTCTGATTTTTTTCATATTTTTAAAAGTTTTTTTTTCATTTTTTCCCATTTTTTCCTGATTTTTTCCCATTTTTTTCTGATTTTTTCAGATTTTTTTTCTGATTTTTTTCAGGTTTTTTCAGATTTTTTTCTGATTTATTTCATATTTTTAAAAGATTTTTTTGTCATTTTTTCCCATTTTTCCCTGATTTTTTCCCAATTTTTTTCAGATTTTTTCCCATTTTTTTCTGATTTTTTTCAGGTTTTTTCCCATTTTTTTCTGATTTTTTTCGTATTTTTAAAAGATTTTTTTATCATTTTTTCCCATTTTTTCCTGATTTTTTCCCATTTTTTTCTGATTTTTTCTGATTTTTTTCTGATTTTTTTTCAGGTTTTTTCCAGATTTTTTACGGATTTTTTTCTGATTTTTGAAAGATTTTTTTGTCATTTTTTCCCATTTTTCCCTGATTTTTTCCCATTTTTTTTCTCAATTTTTCCCATTTTTTTCTGATCTTTTTTCAGGTTTTTACCCATTTTTTTCTGATTTTTTTCGTATTTTTAAAAGATTTTTTTGTAATTTTTTCCCATTTTTTCCTGATTTTTTCCCATTTTTTTCTGAGTTTTTCGGATTTTTTTCTGATTTTTTTTCAGGTTTTTTCCCATTTTTTTCTGATTTTTTTCATATTTTTAAAAGATTTGTTTGTCATTTTTTCCCATTTTTTCCTGATTTTTTCCCATTTTTTTCTGATTTTTTTTTCCATTTTTTTCTTATTTTTTTTTCAGGTTTTTTCCCATTTTTTTCTGATTTTTTTCATATTTTTAAAAGATTTTTTTGTCATTTTTTCCTGATTTTTTCCCATTTTTTTCTGTTTTTTTCTGATTTTTTTCTGATTTATTTCATATTTTTAAAAGATTTTTTCATCATTTTTTCTGATTTTTTCCCATTTTTTTTCCGATTTTTTCCCATTTTTTTTGTGATTTTTTTCATATTTTTAAAAGATTTTTTTGTCATTTTTTCCCACTTTTTCCTGATTTTTTCCCATTTTTTTTTCTAATTTTTTTCCCATTTTTTTCTGATTTTTTCAGGTTTTTTCCCATTTTTTTTCTAATTTTTTCCCATTTTTTTCTGATTTTTTTCAGGTTTTTCCATTTTTTTTCTGATTTTTTTCATATTTTTAAAAGATTTCTTTTGTCATTTTTTCCCATTTTTCCCTGATTTTTCCCAATTTTTTTCTGATTTTTTCCCATTTTTTTCTGATTTTTTTCAGGTTTTTTCCCAATTTTTTTCTGATTTTTTTCGTATTTTTGAAGATTTTTTTTGTCATTTTTTCCCATTTTTTCCTGATTTTTTCCCAATTGTTTTCTGATTTTTTTTTTTCCATTTTTTTCTTATTTTTTTTCAGGTTTTTTCCCATTTTTTTCTGATTTTTTCAGATTTTTTTCTTATTTTTTCAGATTTTTTCAGATTTTTTCTAATTTTTTTCATATTTTTAAAAGATTTTTTTGTCATTTTTTCCCACTTTTTCCTGATTTTTTCCCATTTTTTTTCTAATTTTATTCCCATTTTTTTCTGATTTTTTCAGGTTTTTTCCCATTTTTTTCTGATTTTTTTCTCAATTTTTTTCTGATTTTTTCAGGTTTTTTCCCGATTTTTTTCTGATTTTTTTCGTGTTTTTAAAAGATTTTTTTGTCATTTTTTCCCATTTTTTCTTGATTTTTTCCCAATTTTTCCTGATTTTTTCCCATTTTTTTCTGATTTTTTTCCCTTTTTTTTTTTTTAATTTTTTCCCATTTTTTCTGATTTTTTCAGGTTTTTTCCCATTTTTTTTGTGATTTTTTCTGATTTTTTTCTGATTTTTGAAAGTTCTTTTGTCATTTTTTCCCATTTTTCCCTGATTTTCTCCCATTTTTTTTTCTGATTTTTTTCCCATTTTTTTCTGATTTTTTTCATATTTTTAAAAGATTTTTTTTGTCATTTTTTCCCCATTTTTTTCAGTTTTTTTCCCAATTTTTTTCTGATTTTTTTCATATTTTTGAAGATTTTTTTTGTCATTTTTTCCCCAGTTTTTTCTGATTTTTTTCCCATTTTTTCCCCAATTTTTCCCAACTTTTTCCATATTTTTAAAGGGTTTTTTTAGTAGTTTTTTCCCTATTTTTCTCTGATATTTTTCCCAATTTTTTTGGGTTTTTTCCCATTTTTTTCTGGGTTTTTTTCAGTTTTTTTCCCCTTTCTTTTCATATTTTAAAAGGGGTTTGTTTATCATTTTTTTCTAATTTTTTTCTGATTTTTCCCAATTTTTTTTCTGATTTTTTTCAAGTTTTTTCCCAGTTTTCCCATATTTTTAAAGGTTTTTTTTTGTCATTTTTTCCCATTTTTATCTTATTTTTTTCAGGTTTTTCTGGAATTTTTTTGATTTTTAAAGGTTTTTTTGCCATTTTTTCCCCCTTTTTTTCTGATTTTTTTCAGCTTCTTTCCCAATTTTTTCCATATTTTTATGAAGTTTTTTTTTGTGATTTTTTTCCCATTTTTTCTGATTTTTCCCCATTTTTTTTTAGTTTTTTTCCATTTTTTTTCTAATTTTTTTCTCATTTTTTTTTCTGATTTTTACTGTATTTTTAAATGGTTTTTTTTTAATTTTTTCCCAATTTTTTTCTGATTTTTTCCAGGTTTTTGTCCATTTTTTTCCAAATTCTTAAAAAACTTTTTCATATTTTTATTCCTATTTTTTCTGATTTTTTCCCAATTTTTTTTTTTTTATTTTTTTTCAGGTTTTTTCCCACTTTTTTTCATATTTTTGAAGAGTTTTTTTTCTCATTTTTTCCCAATTTTTTTCTGATTTTTTCTGATCTTTTTCTGATTTTTAAAAGATTTTTTTGTTATTTTTTCCCACTTTTTCCTGACTTTTTCCCATTTTTTTCTGATTTTTTCGGATTTTTTTCCCATTTTTTTCAGGTTTTTTCCCATTTTTTTCTGATTTTTTCCATATTTTTAAAGGATTTTTTTGTCATTTTTTCCCATTTTTCCCTGATCTGTTCCCATTTTTTTTCTCAATTATTCCCATTTTTTTCTGATTTTTTTTCAGGTTTTTCCCTTTTTTTTTCTGATTTTTTCAATATTTTTAAAAGATTTTTTTGTCATTTTTTCCCATTTTTTCCTGATTTTTTCCCATTATTTTTCTAATTTTTACTGTATTTTTAAATTTTTTTTTTAAATATTTTCCCATTTTTTTCTGATTTTTTCCATTTTTTTTTCCATTTTTTTCCAAATTCTTAAAAAACTTTTTCATCTTTTTATTCCTATTTTTTTCTGATTTTTTCCCAATTTTTTTTTTATTTTTTTCAGGTTTTTTCCCACTTTTTTCCATATTTTTGAAGAGTCTTTTTTCTGATTTTTTCCCAATTTTTTTCCGATTTTTTCTGATCTTTTTCTGATTTTTTTCCATTTTTTTTCCCAATTTTTTCAGATATTTTTTATATTTTTAAAAGACTTTTTTGTCTTTTTTTCCCCGTTTTTTTTCTGATTTTTTTCCCCAAATTTTCCTGATTTTTTTCCGGTTTTTTTCCCAATATTTTTCTGTTTTTTTCTGATTTTTTTCTCAATTTTTTCCCAATTTCTAAAGGGTTTTTTTTTTAATTTTTTTTCATTTTTTCCTGATTTTTCCACATCTTTAAACTTTCTTTTCCCATTTTTTTCCCTTTTTTTCCAATTTTTTCCCCATTTTCACCACATTTTTTTCAGGTCATTTTCCCAATTTTTTATCTGATTTTTTCCACATTTTTAAAAGTTTTTTTTTTACGTTTCTTACCCAGTTTTTCCAAATTTTTTCCCATTTTCCCCAAATTTTTCCCCGTTTTTCAAGGTTTTTTTCCATTTTTTCTGATTTTTCCCATTTTTTTCCATTTTTAAAAGTTTTTTCCCATTTTTTTCCACACCTTTTTCCCATTTTTTTTTGAGAAAAATCAGGAAAAATTAGGAAGAAAATCAGGAAAAATCAGAAAAAAAATCAGGAAAAATTAGGAAAAAATTGGGAAAAATTCTGAAAAAATTGGGAAAAATTTGGATAAATTCTGGAAAATATTTGGGAATTTTGGGGGTAAAATTTGGGAATACCTGGAGCAGGAATCCGTGTTCGTTGGTGTTGAAATGCCAAAATCAGGGAAAAATCAGGAAAAAAATCAGAGAAAAAATGAGGAAAAATTAGGGAGAAAAAAAGAGAAAAATCAGAGAAAAAAATTGGAAAAATCAGGGAAAAAATCAAGGAAAAATCAGGGAAAAATGGGGAAAAGAAGAGGGAAAAAGTGGGAAAAATTAGAACAGAAATCAGGGAAAAATGAGGGAAAATCAGGAGGATAGAGAGAGGAAAATGAGGGAAAAATTGGGGAAAATTCAGAAAAATTCAGGAAAAAATTGGGAAAAATCAGGGAAGAAAATTGGGAAAAATCAGGAAAAAATTGGGAAAATCAGGGAAAAATTGAGAAAAAAATCAGGAAAAAAATTGGGAAAAATCAGGGAAGAAAATTGGGAAAAATCAGGAAAAAATCAAGGAAAAATTGAGGAAAAAAATGGGAAAAATCAGGGAAAAAATCAGGAGAATAAAAACGAAAGATGAGAAAAATTTAGGAAAAAATTGGAAAAAATCAGGGAAAAAATCACGAAAAAATTGGGAAAATTCAGGGTAGAAAATTGGGAAAAATCAGGAAAAAATTGGGAAAAATCAGAGAAGAAAATTGGGAAAAATCAGGAAAAAATCAAGGAAAAATTGAGGAAAAAAATGGGAAAATCAGGGAAAAAAATCAGAAAAAAATCAGGAGAAAAAAAAACGAAAAATGAGAAAATTTTGGGAAAAAATTGGAAAAAATCAGGGAAAAAATCAGGAAAAAATTGGGAAAATTCAGGGAAAAAATTGAGAAAAAAATCAGGAAAAAAATTGGGAAAAATCAGAGAAGAAAACTGGGAAAAATCAGGAAAAAAATCAAGGAAAAATTGAGGGAAAAAATTGGGAAAAATCAGGAAAAAAATAGGGAAAAATCAGGGAAAAATCAGAAAAAAATTGGGAAAAGTTGGGATAAATTCTGGAAAAAATTTGGGAATTTTGGGGGTAAAATTTGGGAATACCTGGAGCAGGAATCCGTGTTCGTTGGCATTGAAATGCCAGTGAGGAGCTCGCAGCCCCCGGCTCCGGATCCTCAACATTCCCAAAGTTATTTGGGATTTATGGAAATTGAGGCTTTTCCCGAATTCCCGAACTTCCGGATTTTCGTATTCCCGGAGATCCCGTCGGAATCGAGCCCATTGGATTTCTCCTCCTTGGTATTTATAGATCTGGGAAGAAAAATTGGGATTTAAATGGAAAATTTTACCTAAAATTCCCCATTTTCCAATCTAAAATTCCACATTTTTCCCACCCCAAAATTCCTTTATTTTATCTCTTTTTTCCCTAATTTTTCCCAATTTTTTTTCCTGTTTTTCCCCTTTTTTTCCTGGATTTTTCCTATTTTTTTAGTTAATTTTTCCCAATTTTTTTCCTGTTTTTCCTCTTTTTTTCCTGGATTTTTCCTATTTTTATCCTAATTTTTCACCATTTTCCCCTGATTTTTGTCAATTTTTTTCATGATTTTTCCCATTTTTTAGTTTATTTTTCCCAAATTTTTTTTCCAGGATTTTTCCTATTTTTATCCTAACTTTTGACAACTTTTTGCTGATTTTTCTGGATTTTTTTCCCTCTGATTTTTCTCTATTATTTCCTATTTTTTTCCTGGATTTTTCCTGGTTTTTAGTTAATTTTTCCCAATTTTTTTCCTGTTTTTCCCTTTTTTTTCCTGGATTTTTCCTACTTTTTCCTAATTTTTCACAATTTTTTCTGGATTTTTCTCGATTTTTCCCCCTGATTTTTCTCCATTTTTTCCTGGTTTTTTTCCTGGATTTTTCCTATTTTTTCTTTAATTTCTCCTATTTTTTCCCCTGATTTTTCCCTGTTTTTTTTTCTGGATTTTTGTTAATTTTTTCCCAATTTTTACTGATTTTTCCCCAATTTTTTTTCCTGTTTTTCCTTGATTTTTTCCCTGTTTTTTTCCCCATTATTTCCTTATCCTTTTCCCATTTTTTCCCAATTTTTTTCTAATTTTTCCCTCATTTTTCCTCCATTTTTTCTGTGTTTTTCACTTATTTTTCCCCCCATTTTTTCCTCATTTTTTCCAATTTTTTTTCCCTTCTTTCCTAATCCTCCCTTATTTTTCCCCCATTTTTTTCCCATTTTTTCCTCATTATTTTCCTTCATTTTTTCCATTTTTCTCCATTCTTTCCTTACTCTTTCCCCTCAATTTTCCCATTTTTCCTAATTTTTATTCTTCATTTTTCCCTCATTTCTATTCTTCATTTTTTCCTATTTTTCCCTATTTTTATTCTCTTTTTTCCCCATTTTCCCTCCATTTTTTTCAGACTTTTTCCCCATTTTTCCTTTCTTTTTTTCATATTTTTCCCATATTTTTTCCGTATTTTTCCATATTTTTTCCTTCTTCCCCCCCTGTTTTTCCCTCATTTTTCCCCCATTTTTTCCTTATTTTCATCCCATTTCTTCCTCATTTTCCCTCCATTTTTTCCCTATTTTTTCTCAGACATTTTCCCCATTTTTCCAAATTTTTCCCCCATTTTTTTCTTACTTTTTCAACCATTTTCTCTCCATTTTTTCCTTATTTCCCCATTATTTCATCATTTTTCCCCCACTTCTTTCCCATTTTTCCCTCATTTTTCCTCCATTTTTTCCATCTTTTTTCCTTATTTTTCCCCATTTTTCCTTTTCCCCCATTTTTCCTTTTTTTCCCCCATTTTTCCTTATTTTTCCCCCTTTTTTTCCCCATTTTTCCTTATTTTTCCCCATTTTTTCCCCATTTTTCCTTATTTTTCCATATTTTTCCTTTTTTATTCCTCCATTTTTTCTTTTCCCCATTTTTCCTTTTTTTTCCCCATTTTTCCTTTTTTCCCCCATTTTTCCTTATTTTTCCCTCTTTTTTCCCATTTTTCCTTTTTTTCCCCAATTTTTCCTTATTTTCCCTATTTTTCCTTATTTTTTCCCCTTTTTCCTTATTTTTCCATATTTTTCCTTTTTTCCTCCATTTTTTCTTCTTTTCCCCATTTTTCCTTATTTTTCCCCATTTTTTCCTTATTTTTCCCCATTTTTTCTTTATTTTTCCTCCTTTTCCCAGCCATTTTTCCTTATTTTCCCCATTTTTCCTTATTTTCCCCCTTTTTCCATATTTTCTCCATTTTTCCTTATTTTTTCCCCTTTTCCCCTCAATTTTTCTTTTTCCCCATTTTTCCTTACTTTTTTCCATTTTTCCTTATTTTTCCCCCATTTTTTAATGTTTTCCCCATTTTTCCATATTTTCCCCATTTTTCCTTATTTTTCCCCCTTTTTCTTTCTATTTTTCCTTATTTTTCCCTTTTCCTTATTTTCCCCCATTTTTCCATTTTTTTCACCCTTTCCCCCCAATTTTTCCTTATTTCCCTCATTTTTCCTTATTTTCAACAATTTTATGTACTTTTCCCTTTTCTGCCCATTTTTCCTTATTTTTCCACCTTTTTCCATATTTTTCCTTTTTTTCCCGTTTTTCCTTCTTTTCCCCATTTTTTTTCCCTTTTTCTCCATTTTTCCTTATTTTTCCCCAATTTTTCCTTTTCTTTCCCATTTTTCCTTATTTTCCACATTTTTCTGTATTTTCCCTTTTCCTTCTTCTTTTTTCCCTCCTTTTTTCCCCCCAATTTTTCCTTATTTTTCCCCTTTTTTCCTTATTTTTCCCCCTTTTTCCATATTCCCCATTTTTTTCTTATTTTCCCCCAACTTTTCCCTATTTTTCCCCCTTTTCCTTCCATTTTTCCTTATTTTTCCTCATTTTTCCTTATTTTCCCCATTTTTCCTTATTTTCCCCATTTTTCCCTATTTTTTCCCCATTTTCCTTCAATTTTTCCTTATTTCCCCCTTTTTTTTACTTTCAACATTTTCCCATATTTTTCCCATTTTTCCTTATTTTTTCCCGCTTTTCCCCCCAATTTTCCTTATTTTTCACCATTTTTCCTTATTTTCCACATTTTTCTGTATTTCCCCTTTTTCCTTCAATTTTTCCTCATTTTTCCTCCTTTTTTCCCCTATTTTTCCTTACTCTTAACCCAATTTTTCTTATTTTCCCCCAATTTTTCCCTATTTCCCCCCATTTTTCCCTCATTTTTTCCCATTTTTCTTATTTTTTCTTACTTTTCCCCCATTTTTTCCCATTTTCCCACCATTTTTCCCTTATTTTTCTCCCAATTTTCCCTACTTTCCCCATTTTTCCTTATTTTTCCCCTTCCCCCCATTTTTTCCTTATTTTCCCCATTTTTCCTTATTTTTTCCCCATTTTTCCTTATATTCCACATTTTTCCTTATTTTTATTCCTTTTTTTTCCCATTTTTCCCAATTTCTCCACATTTTTTCCCCAATTTCCCCACATTTCCCCCCCATTTTCCCTTATTTTCCCCATTTTTCCATATTTTCCCCATTTTTCCTTATTTTTCCCTCTTTTTCCCCCCAATTTTTCCCTTTTCCCCCCATTTTTCCTTATTTTTTCCCATCCCTTTCCAAAACCCCCCAAAATTCCCAATTTTCCCTACCTTAGATTCCCTCAAATGATACAAAAACCGAAATTTTGGAGCCGTTTTTTCCTCCATTTCCTTTCCAAACTCTTCATTCCCTCCGGAATCCTTCGGAAATTCCCGACAATTCCCAAAAATCAGGGAAAGGATCAGGATTCCCAGGGCTGTGGTGATGATGGAAGCCAGGAGACAAAGCAGGAAAAATTTCATCGTGGAGCTTTTCCCTTTGCTCTGCAATTCCTGAAATTCCCAAAAATTCAGTTAAAAAACAAAATTCACATTTTTTCCCATTTTTCCCCAATTTTTCCCACATTTTTTCCCATTTTTTCTCCAATTTTCCCCAATTTTCCCCACATTTTTTCCCATTTTTTCTCCAATTTTCCCCAATTTTTCCCACATTTTTTCCCATATTTTCTCCAATTTTCCCCACATTTTTTCCCATTTTTTCTCCAATTTTCCCCAATTTTTCCCACATTTTTTCCCCAATTTTTCCCACATTTTTTCCCATTTTTGCTCCAATTTTTCCCACATTTTTTCCCATTTTTTCTCCAATTTTCCCCAATTTTCCCCACATTTTTTCCCATTTTTTCTCCAATTTTCCCCACATTTTTTCCCATTTTTCTCCAATTTTCCACAATTTTTCCCACAGTTTTTCCCACTTTTTCCCCAATTTTCCCCACATTTTTTCCCATTTTTTCTCCAATTTTTCCCCCATTTTTTCCCATTTTTTTCTCCAATTTTCCCCAATTTTTCCCACATTTTTTTCCATTTTTTCTCCAATTTTTCCCACATTTTTTCCCATTTTTTCTCCAATTTTCCCCAATTTTTCCCACATTTTTTCCCATTTTTTCTCCAATTTTTCCTACCTTTTTTCCCATTTTTTCTCCAATTTTCCCCAATTTTTCCCACATTTTTTCCCATTTTTTCCCCAATTTTTCCCACATTTTTTCCCATTTTTTCTCCAATTTTCCCCACATTTTTTCCCATTTTTTCCCCAATTTTCCCCAATTTTTCCCACATTTTTTCCCATTTTTTCCCACATTTTCCCCACATTTTTTCCAATTTTTTCTCCAATTTTTCCCACATTTTTTCCCATTTTTTCTCCAATTTTCCCCAATTTTTCCCACATTTTTTCCCATTTTTTCTCCAATTTTTCCCAATTTTTCCCACATTTTTTCCCATTTTTTCTCCAGTTTTCCCCAATTTTTCCCACATTTTTTCCCATTTTTTCTCCAATTTTCCCCACATTTTTTCCCATTTTTTCTCCAATTTTCCCCACATTTTTCCCACAGTTTTTCCCATTTTTTCTCCAATTTTCCCACATTTTTTCCCATTTTTTCTCCAATTTTCCCCAATTTTTCCCACATTTTTTCCCATTTTTTCTCCAATTTTCCCCACATTTTTTCCCATTTTTTCTCCAATTTTCCCCAATTTTTCCCATTTTTTCCCATTTTTTCTCCAATTTTCCCCACATTTTTTCCCATTTTCTCTCCAATTTTCCCCACATTTTTCCCACAGTTTTTCCCATTTTTTCTCCAATTTTCCCCAATTTTTCCCACATTTTTTCCCATTTTTTCTCCAATTTTCCCCAATTTTCCCCACATTTTTCCCATTTTTTCTCCAATTTTCCCACATTTTTTCCTTATTTTTTTCACATTTTTTCCTTGTTTTTTTCCCAATTTTTCCAAAATTTTTCCCCATTTTTTTATTTTTTCCCATTTTTTTCCTCATTTCCCCCACATTTCCCCAATTTTTTCCTTTTTTTCCCATTTTTCCCCAATTTCCCCCCATTTTTCCACAAGTTTTCCCCACTTTTTCCATATTTTTTCCCATTTTTTCCTCATTTTTCCCACATTTTCCCCATTTTTCCTTGTTTTTCCCTGATTTTTTCCATATTTTTTCCCCATTTTTTCCTGAAATTTTCCACATTTTCCCCCATTTTCCAGTTTTCCACATTTTCCCCCATTTTTCCTTATTTTCCCCCATTCTTTCCAAATTTTTTCCACAATTTTTTCCTATTTTTCCACATCTTCCCCATTTTTTCCTTGTTTTTTCCCATTTTTCCCACAATTATTCCCCATTTTTCTGCAATTTCTTCCCATTTTTTTTCATTTTCCCTCATTTTTTCCCACTTCTTCCCCATTTTTTCCTTATTTTTTCTCCATTCTTTCCATATTTTTCCCATTTTTCCACAATTTTCCCCATTTTTTCCCACATTTCCTCTTTTTTCCATTCTTTTCCCATTTTTCCCACATTTTTTCCTATTTTTTCCCAACTTTTTCCTTATTTTTTCCTAATTTCCCCTCATTTTTCCCCATTTTTTGCCCAATTTTCCTCACTTTTTCCCATTTTTTCTCATTTTTCCCACATTTTTTCCCATTTTTTTCATTTCCCTCCAATTTTCTGCAACTTTTTCCTGATTTTTCCCATTTTTTCCTCAATTTTCCACATTTTTCCCCCAATCTTTTCCCATTTTTCTGCAATTTTTTCTCCATTTTTTCCACAAATTTTCCCCATTTTTCTCCCAATTATTTCCATTTTTTTCTCAGTTTTTCCACAATTTCCTCCATTTTCCCCACATTTTTCCCCATTTTTTCCAGTTTTTCCTATCCCCATTTTTTCCTTATTTTTCCATATTTTTTCCACATTTTTCCTTATTTTTTCCTCAGTATTCCACAATTTTTCCACATTTTCCTCCATTTTTTCCCTTTTTTTTCTCACATTTTTCCACATTTTTCTCCATTTTTCTCCGTTTCTCATTTTTTCCACAATTTTTCCTCATTTTTTTCCTCACTTTTTCCCATTTTTCCACAATTTTTCCCCGTTTTCCCCACAATTTTTCCACATTTCCCCACAATTTTTCCTTATTTTGTCCCATTTTTTCCTCAAATTTTCTGCAACTTTTCCCCATTTTTTCCACATTTTCCCCATTTTTCCAAAATTTTCCCTCACTTTCCCACCATTTTTCCTTTTTCCCCATTTTTTCCATATTTTTCCCCTTTTTTCCCCATTTTTCCACAATTTTGTTCCCATTTTTTCCTATTTTTTCCTCAAATTTTCCCCAATTTCCCCCATTTTTTCCTTGTTTTTTATCATTTTTTTCCACAAATTTTTCTCATTTTTCCACAACTTTTTTCATTTTCCCCCATTTTTCTTCATTTTTTACCATTTTTCCCACAAATTTTCCCATTTTTCCACTTTTTTCCCCATTTTGTCCACCTTTCTTCCCCATTTTTTCTGTGTTTTTTCCTATTTTTTCCACATTTTTCCCATTTTTTCATTTTTCCTCAAATTTCCTCATTTTTCCCCATTTTCTCCGTATTTTTTTTATTTTCTCCACATTTTCCCATTTTTTCCACCATTTTTCCCATTTTTTCTGTTTTTTCCTATTTTTTCCTCTTTTTTCTACAACTTTCCCCATTTTTCCACAATTTTTTCTCATTTTTCCCACAATTTCCCCCATTTTCCTGCATTTTTTCATTTTTCCCCATTTTCCTTCTTTTTCCTCATTTTTCCTTTTTTTTCCACATTTTTTCCTTATTTTTCCACATTTTTCCCCATTTTTCCTCATTTCCCCCCATTTTTCCTCATTTTTTGCCCATTTTTCTCCATTTTTTCCCATTTTTCTCCATTTTTTCCCATTTTTCCCCATTTTTTTCATTTCCCTCCAATTTTCTGCAACTTTTTCCTGATTTTTCCCATTTTTCCTCATTTTTTCCCCATTTTTTCCCACAATCTTTTCCCATTTTTCCCCATTTTTCTCTTTTTTTTTCACCATTTTTTCCAAAAATTTTTCCCATTTTTCTGCAATTTTTTCTCCATTTTTTCCACAAATTTTTCCCATTTTTTCCACAATTTCTTTTTCCCATTTTTTCCTTATTTTTTCCACATTTTCCCCATTTTTCTCCCAATTATTTCCATTTTTTCCCTCAGTTTTTCCACAATTTCCTCCATTTTCCCCACATTTTTCCCCATTTTTTCCAGTTTTTCCTATCCCCATTTCTTCCTTATTTTTCCATATTTTTTCCAAAATTTTCCCATTTTTTCCTCAGTATTCCACAATTTTTCCACATTTTCCTCCATTTTTTCCCATTTTTTCCCTTTTTTTTCTCATTTTTTCCCCATTTTCCCATTTTTTCCTCATTTTTTCCCATTTTTTCCTCATTTTTTCCCATTTTTTCCTCATTTTTCCCATTTTTCCCCCATTTTCCAATTTTTCCACATTTTCCCCCATTTTTTCCTTATTTTGTCCCATTTTTCCCCATTTTTCCACAATTTTCCCCCATTTTTTCCTTATTTTTCCTCTATTTTTCCACATTTTTCCCATTTTTCCTCATTTTCCCCCTTTTTTGCAATTTTTTGTATTTTTAACTCAAATTTTCCAGGATTTTTCCCCATTTTTTTCCCTATTTTTCCTCATTTTCCCACAATTTTGCATTTTTTCCCATTTGTTCCCTTTTTTCCGAAATTTTCCCACACTTTTCCCATTTTTCCTCAGTTTTCCACATTTTTCCCCATTTTTCCTTGTTTTTTCCCATTTTTTCTGCAGTTTTGCTCCAAATTTCTTCATTTTTCCCAATTTCCCCCATTTTTTCCCATTTTTTCCCTTTTTTCTCATTTTTTTCCCCATTTTCCCAATTTTTTCCTTATTTTTTCCCATTTTATCCTAATTTTTTCCCATTTTTTTCCATTTTTTCCCGATTTTTTCCCATTTTTTCCTCATTTTTTCCATTTTTCACATTTTCCAATTTTTCCACATTTTCCCCCATTTTTTCCTTATTTTTTCCCATTTTTTCCCCATTTTTCCACAATTTTCCCCATTTTTTCCTTATTTTTCCTCCATTTTTCCACATTTTTCCCATTTTTCCTCATTTTCCCCCTTTTTTGCAATTTTTTGTATTTTTAACTCAAATTTTCCAGGATTTTTCCCCATTTTTTCCTTATTTTTCCTCATTTTCCCACAATTTTGCATTTTTTCCCATTTCTTCCCTTTTTTCCATATTTTTCCCACACTTTTCCCATTTTTCCTCAGTTTTCCACATTTTTTCCAATTTTTCCTTGTTTTTTCCCATTTTTTCCAGTTTTTCCACAAATTTCTTCATTTTTCCCAATTTCCCCCATTTTTTCCCATTTTTCCTTTTTTTCTCATTTTTTCCACATTTTCCCAATTTTTCCTCATTTTTTCCCATTTTTTCCTCATTTTTTTCCCATTTTTTCCTTATTTTTTCCCATTTTTCCTCAGTTTCCCATTTTTTCCTCATTTTTTCCCATTTTTTCCTCGTTTTTCCCATTTTTCACACATTTTCCAATTTTTCCACGTTTTCCCCATTTTTTCCTTATTTTGTCCCATTTTTTCCGCAGTTTTTCCACAAATTTCTTCATTTTTCCCAATTTCCCAAAATTTTTCCCATTTTTTCCCTTTTTTTCTCATTTTTTCCCATTTTCCCAATTTTTCCTCATTTTTTCCCATTTTTTCCACATTTTTTCTCATTTTTTCCCATTTTTTCCTCATTTTTCCCATTTTTTCCTCATTTTCCCCATTTTTCACACATTTTCCATTTTTTCCACATTTTCCCCCATTTTTTTCCTTATTTTGTCCCATTTTTCCCCATTTTTCCACAATTTTCCCCCATTTTTTCCTTATTTTTCCCATTTTTCCACATTTTTCCCATTTTTCCTCATTTCCCCCCTTTTTTCCCATTTTTTTGTATTTTTAACTCAAATTTTCCACGATTTTTCCCCATTTTTTCCTTATTTTTCTTCATTTTCCCACAATTTTGCATTTTTTCCCATTTGTTCCCTTTTTTCCATATTTTTCCCACACTTTTCCCATTTTTCCTCCATTTTCCCCATTTTTCCCCATTTTTCCTTGTTTTTCCCCATTTTTTCCGCAGTTTTCCCACAAATTTCTTCATTTTTCCCAATTTGCTCCATTTTTTCCCATTTTTTCCCTTTTTTTCTCATTTTTCCCCATTTTCCCAATTTTTTCCTTATTTTTTCCCATTTTTTCCTCATTTTTTCCCATTTTTTCCTCATTTTTCCCATTTTTTTTCCAATTTTTCCACATTTTCCCCATTTTTTCCTTATTTTGTCCCATTTTTCCCCATTTTTCCTCAATTTTCCCCATTTTTTCCTCAAATTTTCCTCATTTTTTCCTTCTTTTTCTCCATTTTTTCCACATTTTTCCCATTTTTCCTCATTTTCCCCCTTTTTTCCCATTTTTTTGTATTTTTAACTCAAATTTTCCACGATTTTTCCCCATTTTTTTCCTTATTTTTCCTCATTTTCCCACAATTTTGCATTTTTTCCCATTTGTTCCCTTTTTTCCATATTTTTCCCACACTTTTCCCATTTTTCCTCAGTTTTCCACATTTTTTCCAATTTTTCCTTGTTTTTTCCCATTTTTTCCACAGTTTTTCCACAAATTTCTTCATTTTTCCCAATTTCCCCCATTTTTTCCCTTTTTTTCTCATTTTTTCCCCATTTTCCCAATTTTTTCCTTATTTTATCCCATTTTTTCCTTATTTTTTCCCATTTTTTCCTCATTTTACCCATTTTTCCCACATTTTCCAATTTTTCCACATTTTCCCCCATTTTTTCCTTATCTTGTCCCATTTCTCCACAATTTTCCCCCATTTTTTCCTTATTTTTCCTCCATTTTTTCCACATTTTCCCCATTTTTCCTCATTTTCCCCCTTTTTTCCCATTTTTTTGTATTTTTTACTCAAATTTTCCACGATTTTTCCCCATTTTTTCCTCATTTTTCTTCATTTTCCCACAATTTTTTATTTTTTCCAATTTGTTCCCTTTTTTCTGTATTTTTCCACATTTTTCCCCATTTTTCCTTGTTTTTTCCCATTTTTTTCCGCAGTTTTTCCACAAATTTCATTTTTCCCAATTTCCCACAATTTTTCCCATTTTTTCCCTTTTTTTCTCATTTTTTCCCCATTTTCCCAATTTTTTCCTCCTTTTGTCCCATTTTTCCTCATTTTGTCCCATTTTTTCCTCATTTTTTCCCATTTTTCCTCATTTTTCCCATTTTTCACACATTTTCCAATTTTTCCACATTTCCCCCCATTTTTTTCCTTATTTTGTCCCATTTTTCCCCAATTTTTTTCCATTTTTTCCTCAAATTTTCCACAATTTTCCCCTTTTTTCCTTATTTTCCCATTTTTTCCACATTTTTCCCATTTTTTCTCATTTTCCCCCTTTTTTCCCATTTTTTTGTATTTTTAACTCAAATTTTCCACGATTTTTCCCCATTTTTTCCTCATTTTTCCTCATTTTCCCACAATTTTGCATTTTTTCCCATTTGTTCCTTTTTTTTCCATATTTTTCCCACACTTTTCCCATTTTTCCTCAGTTTTCCACATTTTTCCCCATTTTTCCTTCTTTTTTCCCATTTTTTCCGCAGTTTTTCCACAAATTTCTTCATTTTTCTTAATTTCCCCCATTTTTTCCCTTTTTTCCCTTTTTTTCTCATTTTTTCCCCATTTTCCCAATTTTTTCCTTATTTTTCCCATTTTTTCCCATTTTTTCCTCATTTTTTCCCATTTTTTCCTCATTTTTCCCCATTTTTCCATAATTTTCCATTTTTTCCCCCATTATTTCCACATTTTTTCCATATTTTTTTCCCAATTTTTCCCCTTTTTTTCCCAACTTTTAAAGAATTTTTTGAGAAGTTTTTTGGGAATTTTTTAGGAATATTTTTGGGGTTTTTTGGGAATTTTTTGGGAATTTTTGGGAATATTTTTGGGAATAAATTCAAGATTTTTTTTTTAATATTTTGGAATTTTATGGGAATTTTTAGGAAATTCTTGGAAATTTCCTGAGATTTTGGGGGGAAAAAAATTTGGGAATATTTTAGGAAATTTTGGGAATTTTCTGGGAATATTTCGGGAATTTTGGGGGATTTTCTGGGAATTTTTGGGAATTCTTGGGAATTTCCTGAGAATTTTTGGGAATTTTCTTGGAATATTTTTGGGATTTTTTGGGGATTTTTTGGGAAATTTCTGGGAATTTTGGGGAATTTTTGGTGGGAATTTCCTGGGAATTTTTTGTGAATTTTCTGGGAATATTTTTGGAAATTTTTTGGGAATTTATCATGAATTTTTTGGGATTTTTTGGAATTTTTGGGGAATTTTCTGGGAATATTTTTAGGGATTCTCTGTGAATTTTTTGGGAATTTTTTTGGAAATTCTTGGGAATTTTTTTGGAATTTTCTCGGAATGTTTTTGGAAATTTTTTGGGAATTTATCATGAATTTTTTGGGATTTTTTGGGAATATTTTGGGAATTTTTGGGAATTTTTTTGGAATTTTCTGGGAATATTTTTAGGGATTCTCTGATTTTTTGGATTTTTTTGGGAATTTTTTTGGAATTTCCTGGGAATATTTTCTGGGAATATTTTCTGGGAATATTTTTAGGGATTCTCTGTGAATTTTTGGGGAATTTTCTGGGAATATTTTTAGGGATTCTCTGATTTTTTTTGGAATATTTTTGGGAATTTTTTGGGAACTTTTTGGTAATTTTTGGGAATTTTCCAGTAATATTTTCTGGGAATATTTTTAGGGATTCTCTGAATTTTTTGGGACTTTTTTGGGATTTTTTTTGGAATTTTCTGGGAATATTTTTGGAAATTTTTTTGGAATTTATCATGAATTTTTTGGGATTTTTTGGAATTTTTTGGGAATATTTTGGGAATTTTTGGGAATTTTTTGAAATTTTTTTAGGAATATTTTCTGGGAATATTTTTAGGGATTCTCTGAATTTTTTGGGAATTTTTTGGGATTTTTTTTTTAATTTTCTGGGAATATTTTCTGGGAATATGTTTGGGAATTCTCTGAATTTTTGGGGAATTTTTTGGGAATTTTCCAGAAATTTTCTGGGAATATTTTCTGGGAATTCTTTGGGAATTTATCATGAATTTTTTGGAATTTTTTTGGAATTTTTTAGGAATATTTTCTAGGAATATTTTTAGGAATTCTCTGCGAAATTTTTTGGAATTTTTTAGGAATATTTTCCAGGAATATTTTTGGGAATTCTCTGAATTTTTGGGGAATTTTTGGGGAATTTTTTTTTTTAATTTTCTGGGAATATTTTTGGGAATTTTTTGGGACTTTTTTGGGAATTTTTGGGAATTTTCCAGGAATATTTTCTGGGAATATTTTTAGGGATTCTCTGAATTTTTTGGGCATTTCCTGGGATTTTTTTTTAATTTTCTGGGAATATTTTCTGGGAATATTTTTGGGAATTCTCTGAATTTTTTGGGAATTTTTTGGGATTTTTTTTTTAATTTTCTGGGAATATTTTTGGAAATTTTTTTGGAATTTATCATTAATTTTTTGGAATTTTTGGGGAATATTTTTGGGAATTTTTTGGGAATTTTTTGGTAATTTTTGGGAATTTTCCAGGAATATTTTCTGGGAATATTTTTAGGGATTTTCTGTGAACTTTTGGGGATTTTTTTGGGAATTTTCTGAGAATTTTTTGGGAACTTTCTAGGAATATTTTTTGGAATATTTTTGGGAATTTTTTGAGACATTTTTGGGAAAATTTTGGGAATATTTTTGGGAATATTTTGGGAATTTTTTTTTAATTTTCTCGGAATATTTTTGGGAATTTTTTGGGAATATTTTGGGAACATTTTGGGGAAATTTCTGGGAATTTTCTGTGAATTTTTGGGGGTATTTTTTGGGAATATTTTGGGAATTTTTGGGAATTCTTTGGGAATATTTTGGGAAATTTTTGGGAATTTTCTGGGAATATTTTGGGAATATTCTGGGAATTTTTTGGGAATTTTTGGGAATTTTTTGGGTACCTCTTTGCTCCTGGAAAAAGCTGGAGGGGTCGCGCCGTGCATCTCGAAGGCCGGGTTTTCCATGGAATTCTGGAAAAGAAAATTCCAGGATTTTGGGAAAGTCTGGGAATTTTGGGGGGAGAAAAAATGGGAATTTTGAGGGGATAAAATGGGGAAAAAAGAGAAAAAAAATGGGGGAAAAAAGAGGGAAATCAGGAAAAAATTGGGAAAAAATGAGGAAAAAATTGGGAAAAAATCCGGGAAAATCAGGAAAAAATCAGAATAAAAAATGGGAAAAATCAGGAAAAAAATCAGGAAAAAATCAGGAAAAAAAGGAAAAAAAATGGGAAAAATTGGGAAAAAAATTGGGAACTAAATCAGGAAAAAATTGGGGGAATTTGGGAGAGAAAAATCAGAAAAAAATAGGAAAAATCTGGAAAAAACCTGGAAAGAATTGGAAAAAAAATTGGGAAAATTAGGAAAAAATTGGGGAAATTTTGGATTAAAAAAATCAGAAAAAATTGGGAAAAAAATCTGGGAAAATTCAGGAAAAATTTGGGGAAAATCAGGAAAAAATCAGGAAAAAAATTGGGAAAAATTGGGAAAAAAATTGGGAAAAATCAGGAAAAATTTGGGGGAATTTGGGAGAAAAAATATAAAAAATTGGGATAAAAAATCAGGGAAAATTCAGGAAAAATTTGGGGAAAATCAGGAAAAAATCAGGAAAAAAATTGGGAAAAATCAGGAAAAAATGGGAAAAATTGAGAAAAAAATTGGGAAAGAAATCAGGGAAAAATTGGGGGAATTTGGGAGAAAAAAATCAGAAAAAAATGGGAAAAATCTGGAAAGAATTGGAAAAAAATTTGGGAAAACCAGGAAAAAATTGGGGAAATTTTGGATTAAAAAAATCAGAAAAAATTGGGAAAAAAAACTGGGAAAATTCAGGAAAAATTGGGAAAAAACAGGGAAAAAAATAGAAAAAATGGGGGAAAAATCAGGAAAAATTTGGGAAAAAAATGAGAAAAAAAAATCAGGAAAAATTCAGGAAAAATTTGGGGAAAATCAGGAAAAAATCAGAAAAAAATGGGAAAAATTGGGAAAAAATTGGGAAAAATCTGGAAAAACTTGGGAAAAATCTGGAAAAACTTGGGGGAATTTGGGAGAAAAGAATCAGAAAAAATTGAGAAAAAAATGGAGAATTCAGGAAAACAATGAGAAAAATGAGGGGAAAAAATCAGGAAAAAAAGGGGAAATCAGGAAAAATTTGGGAAAAAAAATTGGAAAAAAAATTCGGAAAAAATCACCAAAAAATTGGGAAAAATCAGAAAAAAAATTTGGAAAAAATCAGAAAAAATTGGGGCAATTTTGGTGAAAAAAAATCGAAAAATTGGGAAAAAACCAGGGAAAATCAGGAAAAAATATGTAAAAATTGGGAAGAATTGGGAAAAAAATCCAGAAAAGATATTAGAAAAAAAAATGGGAAAATTGGGAAGAAATCACCAAAAAAATTGGGAAAAATGAGGAAAAAATTGGGGAAATTTTGGGAAAAAAAAGAAGAAAAATTTGGGAAAAATAAAAAAAAAATTTGGAAAAATTCAGGAAAAAATTGGGAAAATTTTGGAAAAAAAGGAAGAAAAATTTGGGAATAAATCAGGGAAAATTCAGGAAAAATTTGGGGAAAATGAGAGGAAAAAAATTGGGAAAATTCAGGAAAAAATGAGGAATAAAAAATGGGAAAAATCAGGGGAAAAAATTCAGGAAAAAGTGAAAAATTTGGGAAAAATTAGAAAAAAAATCAGGAAAAAATGAGGCAATTTTAGAGGGAAAAAAGGGAATTTTAAGAGGAAAAAAGCGAATTTTAAAGGGGAAAAGGGAATTTTAAGGGAAAAAGGGAATTTGGGAAGGAAAAAGGGAATTTTGGAGAGAAAAAAAGGGAATTTTTAGTGAAAAAAATTGAATTTTAGAGGGAAAAAAGGGAATTTTAAGGGGAAAAAAGAGGGAATTTTGGGGGGAAAAAGGGAATTTTAGGGGAAAAAGAGAATTTTAGAGGGAATTTGGGGGAAAAAATAATTTTTAGGGAGAAAAAAGGGAATTTTTTGGGGAAAAAAAGAGGAAATTAGGGGGAAAGAATAATTTTTAGTGAGAAAAAAGGGAATTTTAAGGGGAAAAAAGCAAATTTTGGGGGGAAAAAAGGGGAATTTTAAGGGGAAAAAAAGGGAATTTTAGGGAGGAAAAAAGGGGAATTTGGGGGGGAAAAGAGGGAATTTTAAGGGGAAAAAAGGGAATTTTAAGGGGGGAAAAAAGAGGATTTTTAGGGAGAAAAAAGGAAATTTTTAGGGGAAAAAAAAGGAATTTTAAGGGTAAAAAAAGAGGGAATTTTGGAGGAGAAAAAGGAAATTTTAAGGGGAAAAAAGCAAATTTTGGAGAGAAAAAAGGGGAATTTTTTGGGGAAAAAAGAGGAAATTAGGGGGAAAAAGGGAATTTTTAGGGAGGAAAAAAGAGAATTTCAGGGGGAAAAAAAGGGAATTTTAGGGGGAAAAAAAGGGGAATTTTAGAGGGAATTTGGGGCAAAAAAAGAGAATTTTTTGGGAGGAAAAAATGGGAATTTTAAGGGGAAAAAAAGGGAATTTTAAGGGGGCAAAAAGAGAATTTAGGGGAGAAAAAAAGGGGGGATTTTGGGGGGAAAATGGGGAATTTTGGGAGGAAAAAAGGGAATTTTAAGGGAGGAAAAAAGGGAATTTTAGAGGAAAAAGAGGGAATTTTAAGGGGAAAAAAAGAGAATTTTAGAGGGAAAAAAAGGGAATTTTAAGGGGAAAAAAGGGGGAATTTTAAGGGAAAAAAAGGAAATTTTAATGGGAAAAAAAAGGGGAATTTTAGAGGGAATTTGGGGCAAAAAAAGAGAATTTTTAGGGAGGAAAAAAGAGAATTTTAGGGGGAAAAAAGAGGGAATTTTAGAGGGAAAAAGAGGGAATTTTGTAGGGAAAAAGTGGGAATTTTAAGGGGAAAAAGAGAGAATTTTTGGGGGAAAAAAGAGGGAATTTGGAGAGAAAAAAGGGGAATTTTAAGGGGAAAAAAAAAGCAAATTTAGGAGAGAAAAAAGAGGAAATTTGGGGGGAAAAAAGGGAATTTTTAGGGAGGAAAAAAGAGAATTTTAGGGGGAAAAAAAAGGGAATTTTAGAGGGAAAAAGAGGGAATTTTAGAGGGAAAAAGAGGGAATTTTAAGGGGAAAAAAGGGGGAATTTTGGGGGAAAAAAGGGGAATTTTAGAGGGAATTTGGGGGAAAAAAAGAGAATTTTTAGGGAGGAAAAAATGGGAATTTTAAGGGGAAAAAAAGGGAATTTTAAGGGGGCAAAAAGAGAATTTAGGGGAGAAAAAAAGGGGGGATTTTGGGGGGAAAATGGGGAATTTTGGGAGGAAAAAAGGGAATTTTGAGGGAGGAAAAAAGGGAATTTTAGAGGAAAAAGAGGGAATTTTAAGGGGAAAAAAAGAGAATTTTAGAGGGAAAAAAAGGGAATTTTAAGGGGAAAAAAGGGGGAATTTTAAGGGAAAAAAAGGAAATTTTAATGGGAAAAAAAAGGGGAATTTTAGAGGGAATTTGGGGCAAAAAAAGAGAATTTTTAGGGAGGAAAAAAGAGAATTTTAGGGGGAAAAAAGAGGGAATTTTAGAGGGAAAAAGAGGGAATTTTAGAGGGAAAAAGAGGGAATTTTGTAGGGAAAAAGTGGGAATTTTAAGGGGAAAAAGAGAATTTTTTGGGGAAAAAGGGAATTTGGAGAGAAAAAAGGGGAATTTTAAGGGGAAAAAAAAGCAAATTTAGGAGAGAAAAAAGAGGAAATTTGGGGGGAAAAAAGGGAATTTTTAGGGAGGAAAAAAGAGAATTTTAGGGGGAAAATAGGGAATTTTAGAGGGAAAAAGAGGGAATTTTAAGGGAAAAAAGGGGAATTTTAAGGGGAAAAAGAGAATTTTTTGGGGAAAAAAGAGGGAATTTGGAGAGAAAAAAGGGGAATTTTAAGGGGAAAAAAAGCAAATTTAGGAGAGAAAAAAGAGGAAATTTGGGGGGAAAAAAGGGAATTTTTAGGGAGGAAAAAAGAGAATTTTGGGGGAAAAAAGGGAATTTTAGAGGGAAAAAGAGGAAATTTTGTAGGGAAAAAGAGGGAATTTTAGAGGAAAAAAGAGGGAATTTTAGTGGGAAAAAGAGGGAATTTTGTAGGGAAAAAGTGGGAATTTTGGGGGGAAAAAGTGGGAATTTCAGGGGAAAAAAAGAAGGAATTTTAAGGTGAAAAAATTGAATTTTTGAGGGGAAAAAAAAGCAAATTTTAATGGGAAAACGATAAAATTTTAGGAAATAAAAAAGATCCTCAATATTCCCAGAAATCCCAGAATTCCAGGAAATCCTTGGAAAACTCACCCTGAGATGGAGGAAGAAATTCCTGGAATTTTTTGGCTCCGGATTCCGTTGGATTTTGGCTCCGGATTCCGTTGGATTTTATCTCCGGAGTTTCAGGAAGTTCTGAGAAATAAAAGGAGAAAAAAATTTTGGTTTCCTGGTTATGCAAATTTTGGGGGTTGAGAAATTTGGATTTTATCCAAGTTTTTTTGGGGGGTTTAAAAGGGGAAATAATGGGGAAAAGTGGGGGGGAAAAAATGGGGGAAAAATGGGGAAAAATTTGGAATAAAATGGGAGGGAAATTGGAGAGAAAAATGAGGGGAAAATTGGGGAAAAATTGGGGGAAAAAATGGGAAAAAAGGGGAAAAAATGGGAGGAAAAGAAGAGGGAGAAGAGAAAAAATGGGGGGAAAAAAGAGAAATTTGAGAGGAAAAATAGAAAAAAAATGGGGTAAAAAAGGGGAAAAAAATGGGGGAAAAAGGGAAAATGGGAGGGAAAAAATGGGGGGAAAAAGGGAAAAAAAATGGGAAAAAGAGGGGGAAAAATCTGGGAAAAATTGAGGAAAAATGGAGGGAAAAAATAGAGAAGAAATTGGGAAAAAAGGGAGAAAAAAGAAAAAAAGGGGAAAAAAGTGGGGAAGAAGAAGAAAAAGAGGGAAAAATGGAAAAAAAAAATTGGGAAAAAAAGGGGAAAAATGGGGAAAAAAGGAGGGAAAAAATGGGGAAAAAAATTGAAAAAATTGGGGAAAAATGGGAAAAAATAGGGGGAAAAAATGGGGAAAAATTTGGAATAAAATGGGAGGGAAATTGGGAGAGAAATGAAAGGAAAATTGGGGAAAAAATGGGAAAAAAGGAGGGAAGAAATGGGGAAAAAATGGGGAAAAGTTGTAATAAAATGGGAGGGCAATGAGGGGGAAAATGGGGAAAAAATGGGGAAAAAATGGGAAAAAAGGAGGTAAAAATGGGGAAAAATTTGGAATAAAATGGGAGGGAAATTGGGAGGGAAATGAGGGGAAAAATGGGGGAAAAATGGGAAAAAATGGGGAAAAAATGGAGAAAAAAGGAGGGAAAAAATGGGGAAAATTTTGGAATAAATTGGGAGGGAGATGAGGGGAAAATTGGGGGAAAAATGGGGAAAATTGGAATAAAATGGGAGGAAAATGAGGGGAAAATTGGGGGGAAAAATGGGGGAAAAATGGGGACAAAATGGGGAAAAAATGGGGAAAATTGGAATAAAATGGGAGGGAAATGAGGGGAAAAATGGGGAAAAATGGGGAAAATTTGGAATAAAATGGGAGGGAAATTGGGAGAGAAAATGAGGAAAAATGGGGAAAAAATGGGAAAAAATTGGGAGAAAAATGGGGAAAAAATGGGAAAAAAGGAGGGAAAAAATGGGGAAAAATGGGGAAAGAGGAGGGAAAAAATGGGGGGAAAGTGAGGAAGAAGAAGAAGAAAAAGAGGGAAAAATGGGGAAAAAAATGGGAAAAAAGGAGGGAAAAAATTGGGTAAAAATGGGGAAAAATTTGGAATAAAATGGGAGGGAAATGAGGGGAAAATTGGGGGAAAAAATGGGGAAAATTGGGGGAAAATGGGAAAAAAGGAGGGAAAAAATGGGGAAAATTTGGAATAAAATGAGAGGGAAATGAGGGGAAAATTGGGGAAAAAATGGGGAAAATTGGAATAAAATGGGAGGAAAATGAGGGGAAAATTGGGGGGAAAAATGGGGGAAAAATGGGGACAAAATGGGGAAAAAATGGGGAAAATTGGAATAAAATGGGAGGGAAATGAGGGGAAAAATGGGGAAAAATGGGGGAAAAAAATGGGAAAAAATGGGGAAAAATGTGGAATAAAATGGGAGAGAAATGAGGGGAAAAAGGGGGAAAAAAGGGGAAAAAAGGGAAAGAATGGGGAAAAAATGGGGGAAATTTGGAATAAAATGGGAGGGAAATGAAGGGAAAATTGGGGAAAATGGGGGAAAAAATGGGGAAAAAATTGGAATAAAATGGGAGGGAAATGAGGGGAAAAATGGGGGAAAAAATGGGGAAAAAATGGGGAAAAAATGGGGAAAAAATGGGAAAAAAGGAGGGAAAAAATGGGAAAAAATTTGGAATAAAATGGGAAGGAAATGAGGGGAAAAATGGAGGAAAAATGGGAAAAAATGGGGAAAAAATGGGGAAAAAATGGGGAAAAAATGGGGGAAAAAATGGGAAAAAATGGAAAAAAAGGAGGGAAAAAATGGGAAAAAAATTGGAATAAAATGGGAGAGAAAAGAGGGGAAAAATGGGGGGAAAATGGGGGAAAAAATTGGAAAAAATGGGGAAAAAATAGGGAAAATTTTGGAATAAATTGGGAGGGAAATGAGGAGAAAATTGGGGAAAAAATGGGAAAAAAGGAGGGAAAAAATGGGGAAAAAATGGGGAAAAATTTGGAATAAAATGGGAGAGAAATGAGGGGAAAAAGGGGGAAAAAAGGGGAAAAAAGGAGGGAAAAAATGGGGGAAAGTGAGGAAGAAGAAGGAGAAAAAGAGGGAAAAAATCGGGAAAAAATGGGGAAAATCTGGAATAAAATGGGAGAGAAATGAGGAGAAAATTGGGGGAAAAATGGGAAAAAAGGGAAAAAATGGGAAAAAAATGGGGAAAAATGGGAGAAAAAAATGGAGGAAAAAATGAGGAAAAATCTGGGAAAATTGGGGAAAAAATGGGAAATAAAGGAGGAAAAAATGGGAAAATTGGAGGGAAAAAATGAGAAAAAAATAGGAAAAAATGGGAAAAAATGGG
Source organism: Poecile montanus (assembly GCA_038429875.1). Classification (NCBI taxonomy): domain Eukaryota; kingdom Metazoa; phylum Chordata; class Aves; order Passeriformes; family Paridae; genus Poecile; species Poecile montanus. The sequence goes on along the minus strand of CM076537.1, from coordinate 1,186,332 downwards.
GAAAAATGGGAGAAAAAAATGGAGAAAAAAAGGGAGGAAAAAATGGGAAAATTGGGAAAAAATCTGGGAAAATTGGGAAAAAATTTGGGAAAATTGGGGAGGAAAAAGGGGAATAAAAGGAAAAATTGCAGAGCTCACCTTGGATTTTTTGGATTCAATCCAGGCATGGCCACACCCAGAGCTAAAAATATCCAGAGGAGAAGGAAATAAAAATAGGGAAAAAATGGGGGAAAAAATGGGGGAAAAAGAGGAAAAAATGGGAAAAATACAGGGAAAAAATGGGGAAAAATTGGAAAAAATGGGAGAAGAAAATGGGGGAAAAAGGGGGGAAATTGGGAAAAAAAGAGGAAAAAAATTAGGGAAAAATGGGGAATAAAGGTGAAAAATGGGGGGAGAAAATCTGGGAAAAAATGGGAGAAAAGGGGAAAAAAAAGAGGAAAAAATCAGGGAAAATTGGGGAAAAAATTGGGAAAAATGGGGAAAATTGGAGGGAAAAAGAGGTGGAAAAATCTGGGAAAAATGGGAAAAAATGGGAAAAATCTGGGAAAAATGGGAAATAAAGGGGGGAAAAATGGGAAGAAATACAGGGAAAAATGGGAAAATTGGAGGGAAAAAATGGGGAAAAAATGGGGAAAAAATGGGGAAAATGGGAGAAAAAAATGGAGGAAAAAATGGGAAAAAAATGGGGGAAAATCTGGGAAAATTTGGGAAAAAATCTGGGAAAATTGATGGAAAAAAGGGGAAAAAAAGAGGAAAAAATGTGGGAAAATTGGGGGGAAAAGTGGGAAAAAATGGGGGGAAAATGGGAGGGAAAAAGAGGAGGAAAAATCTGGGAAAAATGGGGAAAATCTGGGAAAAAATCTGGGAAAAATTGGGGAAAAATGGGAAGAAATACAGGGAAAAATGGGAAAATTGGAGGGAAAAAATGGGGAAAAAATGGGAAAAATGGGGAAAATGGGAGAAAAAAATGTAGGAAAAAATGGGAAAAAATGGGGGAAAATCTGGGAAAATTTGGGAAAAAATCTGGGAAAATTGATGGAAAAAAGGGGGAAAAAAAGAGGAAAAAATGTGGGAAAATTGGGGAAAAAAGTGGGAAAAAATGGGGGGAAAATGGGGAAAATTGGAGGGAAAAAGAGGAGGAAAAATCTGGGAAAAATGGGGGAAAAATCTGGGAAAAAATCTGGGAAAAATTGGGGAAAAATGGGAAATAAAGGGGGGAAAAATGGGAAAAAATGGGGAAAAAACTGGGAAAAATAGGAGAAAAAATGGGGAAAAAACTGGGAAAAAATGGGAGAAAAAATGGAGGAAAAAATGGAGAAAAAATGAGGAAAAATCTGGGAAAAATGGGGAAAAAATCTGGGAAAAATGGGGGAAAATCTGGGAAATAAAGGAGGGAAAAATGGGAAGAAATACAGGGAAAAATGGGAAAATTGGAGGGAAAAAATGAGAAAAAATAGGAAAAAATGGGAAAAAATGGGGAAAAAACTGGGAAAAAATGGGAGAAAAAATGGGAAAAAATCTGGGAAAATTGGGGAAAAATCTGGGAAAAAATTGGGGAAAAAATGGGAAATAAAGGAGGGAAAAATGGGAGAATTGGAGAGAAAAAATGAGAAAAAATAGGAAAAAATGGGAAAAAAATGGGAAAAATGGGAGAAAAAAATGGAGGAAAAAATGAGGAAAAAATGGGGAAAAAATGGGGAAAAAATGGGGAAAAATCTGGGAAAATTTGGGAAAAAATCTGGGATAATTGGGGAGGAAAAAGAGGAATAAAAGGAAAAATTGCAGAGCTCACCTTGGATTTTTTGGATTCAATCCAGGCATGGCCACACCCAGAGCTAAAAATATCCAGAGAAGAAGGAAATAAAAATAGGGAAAAAATGGGGGAAAAAATGGGGGAAAAAGAGGGAAAAATGGGAAAAATACAGGGAAAAAATGGGGAAAAATTGGAAAAAATGGGAGAAGAAAATGGGGGAAAAAGGGGGGAAATTGGGAAAAAAAGAGGAAAAAATTAGGGAAAAATGGGGAATAAAGGTGAAAAATGGGGGGAGAAAATCTGGGAAAAAATGGGAGAAAAGGGGAAAAAAAAGAGGAAAAAATGAGGGAAAATTGGGGAAAAAAAATGGGAAAAATGGGGAAAATTGGAGGGAAAAAGAGGTGGAAAAATCTGGGAAAAATGGGGGGAAAACCTGGGGAAAATTGGGAAATAAAGGGGGGAAAAATGGGAAGAAATACAGGGAAAAATGGGAAAATTGGAGGGAAAAAATGGGGAAAAAATGGGAAAAATGGGAGAAAAAAATGGAGGAAAAAATGGAGGAAAAAATGAGGAAAAATCTGGGAAAATTTGGGAAAAAATCTGGGAAAATTTGGGAGGAAAAAGAGAAATAAAAGGAAAAATTCCGGAGCTCACCTTGGATTTTTCAGAGATTTTCCTGATGTCATTCCAGGAATTCCTGCAGGAAATAAGAATATTCCAGGATTTCTTGGAAGTTGAGAGGTTTAGGAAAGAATTCCCTAAAAAATTTGGGGGGAAAAGAGGAAAAAATTGGATTTTTTTAGGGTTTTTGGTTGTGGTTTAAAGGAGAAAATCCCAATTTTTTTCCTTCTTAAAATTTCATCTTTTTCCCCCAAAAAATTTCCATTTTTTCCCTAAAATTCCCTTTTTTTTCTCCAAAAATTCACATTTTTCCCCCCTAAAATTCCCACTTTTTTCCTTAAAATTCCCTCATTTTCACCCCTAAAATTCCCTTTTTTCCCCAAAAAAAATTCCCATTTTTTCCCTAAAATTCCCTTTTGTTTCCTCCAAAAATTCCCATTTTTTCCCCCCAAAAATTCCCATTTTTTCCCTAAAATTCCCCTTTGGTTTCCTCCTAAAATTCCCATTTTTTCCCCCCAAAAATTCCCATTTTTTCCCTAAAATTCCCTTTTGTTTCCTCCTAAAATTCCCATTTTTTCCCCTCAAAAATTCCCATTTTTTCCCTAAAATTCCCTTTTGTTTCCTCCTAAAATTCCCATTTTTTCCACCCAAAAATTCCCATTTTTTCCCTAAAATTCCCTTTTGTTTCCTCCAAAAATTCCAATTTTTTCCAGCCAAAATTCCCTTTTTTTTTGCCCCAAATTCCCTCATTTTTCTTCCTTAATTTCCCATTTTTTTCCCTTCAAAATTCCCAATTTTTCCCCCTAAAATTCCTTTTTGTTTCCTCCCAAAATTCCCATTTTTTTCCCCTTAAAATTCTCAGGTTTTCCCCAATTTTTCCCTGATTTTTCCCAATTTTTCCCTGATTTTTTCCAAATTTCTCAAACCATAAAGATTCCCATTTTCCCCCCCAAAAAATTCCCATTTTCCCCCAAAAATTCCCATTTTTCCTCCTAAAATCCCAAATTTTTCCCCAAAATTCCCATTTTCCCCCCAAAATCCTCAAAATTCCCATTTTCCCCCAAAATTTCCCATTTTTTCCTGCCAAAATTCCCATTTTTCACCCTTAAAATTCCCATTTTTCACCCAAAAAAATCCCATTTTTCCCAAAATTTCCCGTTTTTCCTCCCATATTTCCCAATTTCCCCCCAAAATTCCCATTTTTCCTCAAAATTCCCATTTTTTCCCCCAAAAAATCCCATTTTTCCCAAAAATTCCCATTTTTCCCAAAAATTCCCATTTTTTCCTGCCAAAATTCCCATTTTTTCCTCCTAAAATCTCAAATTTTTCCCCAAAATTCCCATTTTCCCCCCAAAATCCTCAAAATTCCCATTTTCCCCCAAAATTTCCCATTTTTGACCCAAAAAAATCCCATTTTTCCCAAAAATTCCCATTTTTTGACCCAAAAAAATCCCATTTTTTCCCAAAATTTCCCATTTTTCCTCCCATATTTCTCAATTTCATCCAAAATTCCCATTTTTTCCCCCAAAAATTCCCATTTTTCCCAAAAATCCCCAATTTTGTCCCAAAAATTCCCATTTTTCCTCCTAAAATCCCAAATTTTTCCCCAAAATTCCCATTTTCCCCCAAAATCCTCAAAATTCCCATTTTCCCCCAAAATTTCCCATTTTTTCCCTCCAAAATTCCCATTTTTCCCAAAAATTCCCATTTTTGACCCAAAAAATCCCATGTTTTCCCAAAATTTCCCATTTTTCCTCCCATATTTCCCAATTTTCCCAAAAATTCCCATTTTTCCCCCAAAAATTCCCATTTTTCCCCAAAATTCCCGTTTTTTCCTGCCAAAATTCCCATTTTTCCTCCTAAAATCCCAAAATTTTCCCCAAAATTCCCATTTTCCCCCCAAAATCCTCAGAATTCCCATTTTCCCCCAAAATTTCCCATTTTTCCTGCCAAAATTCCCATTTTTCCTCAAAATTCCCATTTTTTGACCCAAAAAAATCCCATTTTTCCCCAAAAATTCCCATTTTTCCTTAAAATTCCCAATTTCATCCAAAATTCCCATTTTTTCCCCCAAAATTCCCATTTTTCCCGAAAAATTCCCCAATTTTGTCCCAAAAATTCCCATTTTTCTCTCCTAAAATCCCAAATTTTTCCCCAAAATTCCCATTTTCCCCCCAAAATCCTCAAAATTCCCATTTTCCCCCAAAATTTCCCATTTTTTCCTGCCAAAATTCCCATTTTTCCCAAAAATTCCCATTTTTTGGCCCAAAAAATCCCATTTTTTCCCAAAATTTCCCATTTTTCCTCCCATATTTCCCAATTTCCCCCCAAAATTCCCATTTTTTCCCCAAAATTCCCCAATTTTGTCCCAAAAATTCCCATTTTTCCTCCTAAAATCCCAAATTTTTCCCCAAAATTCCCATTTTCCCCCCAAAATCCTCAAAATTCCCATTTTCCGCCAAAATTTCCCATTTTTTCCTGCCAAAATTCCCATTTTTCCCAAAAATTCCCATTTTTGACCCAAAAAAATCCCATTTTTCCCAAAATTTCCCATTTTTCCTTAAAATTCCCATTTTTTACCCCCTAAAATTCCCATTTTTTCCCTAAATTCCCCAATTTTGTCCCAAAAATTCCCATTTTTCCTCCTAAAATCCCAAATTTTTCCCCAAAATTCCCATTTTCCCCCCAAAATCCTCAAAATTCCCATTTTCCCCCAAAATTTCCCATTTTTTCCTGCCAAAATTCCCATTTTTCCCAAAAATTCCCATTTTTTTACCCAAAAAATCCCATTTTTTCCCCAAATTTCCCATTTTTTGCCCAAAATTTCCCAATTTCCTCCAAAATTCCCATTTTCCCCCAAAATTCCCATTTTTTCCCCAAAATCCTCAAAATTCCCATTTTTTCCCAAAATTTCCCATTTTTCCTCCCATATTTCCCAATTTTCCCAAAAATTCCCATTTTTCCCCCAAAAATTCCCATTTTTTGTCCAAAAAATTCCCATTTTTCCTCAAAATTCCCATTTTTTCCTGCCAAAATTCCAATTTTTCCCAAAAATTCCCCAATTTTGTCCCAAAATTTCCCATTTTTCCTCCCATATTTCCCACTTTTCCCAAAAAATCCCATTTTTCCCAAAATTCCCATTTTTTGGCCCAAAAAAATCCCATTTTTCCCCAAAAATCCCCAATTTTATCCCAAAAATTCCCATTTTTCCTCCTAAAATCTCAAATTTTTCCCCAAAATTCCCATTTTTCCCCAAAATTTCCCATTTTTCCTCAAAATTCCCATTTTTTCCTGCCAAAATTCCCATTTTTCCCCAAAATTCCCATTTTTTCCTGCCAAAATTCCCATTTTTCCCCAAAATTCCCATTTTTCCCTCCTAAAATCCCAAATTTTTCCCCAAAATTCCCATTTTTCCCCCAAAATCCTCAAAATTCCCATTTTCCCCCAAATTTCCCATTTTTTCCTGCCAAAATTCCCATTTTTCCCAAAAATTCCCATTTTTTGACCCAAAAAATCCCATTTTTCCCAAAATTCCCAAATTTCCTCCCATATTTCCCAATTTTTCCCAAAAATTCCCATTTTTTCCTGCCAAAATTCCCATTTTTCCCCAAAAATCCCCAATTTTGTCCCAAAAATTCCCATTTTCCCTCCTAAAATCTCAAATTTTTCCCCAAAATTCCCATTTCCCCCCCAAAATCCTCAAAATTCCCATTTTCCCCCAAAATTTCCAATTTTTTCCTGCCAAAATTCCCATTTTTCCCAAAAATTCCCATTTTTGACCCAAAAAAATCCCATTTTTTCCCAAAATTTCCCATTTTACCTCACATATTTCCCACTTTTCCCAAAAATTCCGATTTTTTCCCCAAAAATTCCCATTTTTCCCCCAAATTCTCATTTTTTCCCCCAAAATTTCCCATTTTTCCCAAATATTCCAATTTTTGACCCAAAAAAATCCCAATTTTCCCCAAAATTTCCCAATTTTCCTCAAAATTCCCATTTTTTCCTGCCAAAATTCCCATTTTTCCCAAAAATTCCCATTTTTTGCCCCAAAAAATCCCATTTTTTCCCAAAATTTCCCATTTTTCCTCCCACATTTCCCAATTTCATCCAAAATTCCCATTTTTCCCCAAAAATTCCCATTTTTTCCTGCCAAAATTCCCATTTTTGCCCCAAATTCCCATTTTTGGCCCAAAAAAATCCCATTTTTTCCCAAAATTTCCCATTTTTCCTCCCATATTTCCCAATTTCATCCAAAATTCCCATTTTTTCCCCAAAAATTCCCATTTTTCCCCAAAATTCCCATTTTTTCCCCCAAAAATTCCCATTTTTCCCAAAAATCCCCAATTTTGTCCCAAAAATTCCCATTTTTCCTCCTAAAATCCCAAATTTTTCCCCAAAATTCCCATTTTCCCCCCAAAATCCTCAAAATTCCCATTTTTCCCAAAATTTCCCATTTTTTCCCCCAAAAATTCCCATTTTTTCCTGCCAAAATTCCCATTTTTGGCCCAAAAAAATTCCATTTTTTCCCAAAATTTCCCATTTTTCCTCCCATATTTCCCAATTTCCCCCAAAATTCCCATTTTTCCTCAAAATTCCCATTTTTTCCTGCCAAAATTCCAATTTTTCCCCAAAATTCCCCAATTTTGTCCCAAAAATTCCCATTTTTTCCTCCTAAAATCTCAAATTTTTCCCCAAAATTCCCATTTTCCCCCCAAAATCCTCAAAATTCCCATTTTCCCCAAAAATTCCCATTTTTGACCCAAAAAAATCCCATTTTTTCCCAAAATTTCCCATTTTTCCTCCCATATTTCCCAATTTCCCCCAAAATTCCCATTTTTTCCCCAAAAATTCCCATTTTTCCCCAAAATTCCCCAGTTTTGTCCCAAAAATTCCCATTTTTTCACCAAAAATTCCCATTTTTCCCCAAAATTCCCATTTTTTCCCCCCAAAATTCCCATTTTTCCCTCCTAAAATCTCAAATTTTTCCCCAAAATTCCCATTTTCCCCCCAAAATCCTCAAAATTCCAAAATTTTCCCCCAAAATTTCCCATTTTTTCCTGCCAAAATTCCCACTTTTCCCAAAAATATCCCATTTTTCCCCAAAATTCCCCAATTTTGTCCCAAAAATTCCCATTTTTCCTCCTAAAATCCCAAATTTTTCCCCAAAATTCCCATTTTTCCCCCAAAATCCTCAAAATTCCAAAATTTTCCCCAAAAATTTCCCATTTTTTCCTGCCAAAATTCCCATTTTTCCCAAAAATTCCCATTTTTGGCCCAAAAAAATCCCATTTTTTCCCAAAATTTCCCATTTTTCCTCCCATATTTCCCAATTTCATCCAAAATTCCCATTTTTCCTCAAAATTCCCATTTTTCCCCAAAAATCCCCAATTTTGTCCCAAAAATTCCCATTTTTCCCTCCTAAAATCCCAAATTTTTCCCCAAAATTCCCATTTCCCCCAAAAAACCTCAAAATCCCCATTTTCCCCCAAAATTTCCCATTTTTTCCTCCCAAAATTCCCATTTTTACCCAAAAAAATTCCCATTTTTTGACCCAAAAAAATCCCATTTTTTCCCCCAAAAATTCCCATTTTTCCAACCATATTTCTTCATTTTTCTCCAAAATTCCCATTTTTCCTCCAAAATTCCCCAATTTTGTCCCAAAAATTCCCATTTTTCCCTCCTAAAATCCCAAATTTTTCCCCAAAATTCCCATTTTCCCCAAAAATCCTCAAAATTCCCATTTTTCACCCCAAAAATCACATTTTTCTTTCCAAATTTCTTAATTTTCCCCCAAAATTCCCATTTTTTCCCCCTCAAAATTCCCATTTTTACCCCTTAAAATCCCCATTTTTTTCCCAAATTCCCATTTTTTCCCCCCAAAATTCCTGGTTTTTCCAAATTTCCCATTTTTCCCCCAAATTCCCATTTTTTCCTGCCAAAATTCCCATTTTTCCCCAAAAATTTCCATTTTTCACCAAAAAAAATCCCATTTTTTTCCCAAAAATTCCCTTTTTCAAACAGGGATAAAAAAATCGGGATGAGAATTTTTTCCATGGATTTTCATGGGATAAAAAGGAGGAAAAAATGGGAAAATTGGGAAATTTTTAGGGGAAAAAAATGAAAAAAAAAAATGGAAAAATGGGGAAATTTGGGAAAAAGTTTGGGAAAAATTGAGGAGAAAATTTTGGAAAAAATTGGGAAAACTTGGGAAAAAAATTGAAAAAAATATGGAAAAATGGGAGGAAAATTTGGGAAAAATTTGGGAAAAATATGAAGGAAAATGGGAAAAAAGTTGGGAAGAAAATTGGGGGAAAAATGGGAAAAATGGAGAAAAATTTGGATAAAAATATGGAAAAATGGAGAGAAAATTGGGAGGAAAATATGGAAAAATTTGGGAAAAATTAGGAAAAATTCAGCAAAAAATGAAGGAAATTTGGGAATTTCTGCTGGAATTTCTTTCAGAAATTCAGGAAGGATTTCTTTCAGAAATTCCAATTTTTTTTCATTCAGGAATTGAATTTTTTAAGGAATTTCCACTTTTCCCAAAAAAAAAAATGGAATTTTTTACCTGGAACTATTTTTCCCAAAAAATCAAAGAATTTAATTAGAAAATTCCAACGTTTAATCAGAAAATTCCAATTTTTTCCCAAAGAAATTCTGGAAATTCCAGATGGGAAAATCTTTGGAAAAATGCAGAATTCTTGGATGATGGATTTTTGGTGGATAATTGGAAAAACGAAGTAAAATTGAAATTAAATGGAATTTTTTGGAGGGAATTCCCAGCTTTTGGATCTGCTCTTTCATAAATCTCGGTTTTTTGGTGGGGCAAAAAAATAAAAACCGAAGCAAAAGTCGGAAAAATCAATTCCCAAAATGCGAATTTCCAAAGGAAAAATGGGAATTTGGTCGGGAAATTATGGAATTATCCCAAAAAATCCATATTGGGGTGGTTTTTTATCCCAAATTCCCAAGGGATTTGGGAGCTGAGGGAATTCCCGATAAATGTGAATTTTTCATTCGCAGAGAAAATTCAGATTCTAGGATGAAATTCCTGATTTTTTCCTGCCTCAATATTCCCAAAAAAAAAAACTTGGAAAAAGATTCTTACCTAAAATTTTGGATGTGAATTCGGGATCGCGAAGCATTTCCATGTGGGCATAGAAAAAAATCCAGGTCGATGTTCACCATCGCTTTTCCCCCTGTAACACCACAAAAAACACCTCGTTCATCATTCCCCGCCTTTTCTTGGAGCAATCCATTAAAATTCCAAAGATTAAAATTAAAATTCCAAAGATTTCTTGGAATTTTGGGATTATTTAAGAGATAAAATCAGAGGATTCCCCTCAGAGCCGGAGCTCCCCCTCAGAACCGGAGCTTCCCCTCAGAACCGGCGCCATCTTTCCCCCCCCCCTCCCCCTTTTTCCCGCGCTTACCTTCCTCATCCTTTTCCTCTGGGAATGGCTCCTCCATGGATCCCGAGGTTTTTCCAGGAGTCGATCCCGAAAATGTCACCGGGATGGGGAGTGGGAATGGGAATGGGAAAGCGTCGGGAATGAGGGCGGAGGAGGAATGGCCGCCCCTGCGCGTTGCGGCCGCTCAGGCTCGGTCCTAGCGCCGACCGCTGAGGGATAAAAGCGGGATGGATCCAATGGGATAAAGCGGGAAAAGGAATTGAGGGAATTTCTAAGGAAGGGAAAATGGGGGATTCGGATCTTGTTGGAGGAACACCCTGAGGTCCCTGAACAGCAGCGGGGCCCGCCATGATTCCTCCCTCAGGGGTCCCGCCATGGTTTCCCCTCAGGGGTCCCGCCATGATTCCCCCTCAGGGGTCCCGCCATGACTCCTCCCTCAGGGGTCCCGCCATGATTCCTCCCTCAGGAATCCCGCCATGATTCCCCCTCAGGGGTCCGGCCATGATTCCCCCTCAGGGATCCCTCCATGGTTCCCCCTCAGGGGTCCCGCCATGATTCCCCCTCAGGGGTCCCGCCATGGTTCCCCCTCAGGGGTCCCGCCATGACTCCTCCCTCAGGGGTCTCGCCATGATTCCCCCTCAGTGATTCCTCCCTCAGGAATCCCGCCATGATTCCCCCTCAGGGGTCTCGTCATGGTTCCCCCTCAGGGGTCCCACCATGATTCCCCCTCAGGGGTCCCGCCATGATTCCCCCTCAGGGATCCCTCCATGGTTCCCCCTCAGGGGTCCCGCCATGATCCCCCTCAGGAGTCCCACCATGATTCCTCCCTCAGGGGTCCCGCCATGATTCCTCCCTCAGGGGTCCCGCCATGATTCCTCCCTCAGGGGTCCCGCCATGATTCCCCCTCAGGGGTCTCGCCATGGTTCCCCCTCAGGGGTCCCGCCATGATTCCTCCCTCAGGGGTCTCGCCATGGTTCCCCCTCAGGGATCCCGCCATGGTTTCCCCTCAGGATCCCGCCATGTTTTCCCCTCAGGGATCCCGCCATGGTTCCCCCTCAGGGGTCCTGCCATGATTCCCCCTCAGGGGTCTCGCCATGATTCCCCCTCAGGGGTCCTGCCATGAGTCCTCCCTCAGGGGTCCCGCCATGGTTTCCCCTCAGGGATCCCGCCATGGTTCCCCCTCAGGGGTCCCGCCATGGTTCCTCCTCAGGGATCCCGCCATGGTTCCCCCTCAAAGATCCCACCATGATTCCCCCTCAAGGATCCCATGATTCCCCCTCAGGGATCCCGCCATGGTTCCCCCTCAGGGATCCCACCATGGTTCCCCCTCAGGGGTCCTGCCATGATTCCCCCTCAGGGGTCCCGCCATGATTCCTCCTCAGGGGTCTCGCTCCTGGGTCCCGCCATGATTCCCCCTCAGGGGTCTCGATCTGGATCCCGCCATGGCTTCCCCTCAGGGGTCTCGCTCCAGGGTCCCTCCATGGTTCCCACTCAGGGATCTCACTCTGGGGTCCCTCCATGATTCCTCCCTCAGGCGTCTCCCCATGATTCCCCCTCAGGGATCCCACCATGATTCCCTCTCGGGTCTTGCCATGATTCCTCCTCAGGGGTCCCGCCATGATCCCACCCTCAGGGGTCTCGCTCCAGGATCCTGCCATGATTCCCTCTCAGGGGTCTCGCTCCTGGGTCTCACCATGGCTTCCCCTCAGGGGTCTCGCCATGGTTCCCCCTCAGGGGTCTCATCCGGGGTCCCACCATGGTTCCTCCCTCAGGGGTCTCTCCATGATTCCTCCCTCAGGGGTCTTGCCATGATTCCCCCTCAGGGATCCCTCCATGGTTCCCCCTCAGGGGTCTCGCCATGATTCCCCCTCAGGGATCCCTCCATGGTTTCCCCTGAGGGGTCCCGCCATGATTCCCCCTCAGGGATCCCTCCATGGTTCCCCCTCAGGGGTCCCGCCATGATTCCTCCCTCAGGGGTCCCGCCATGATTCCCCCTCAGGGGTCTCGCTCCGGGGTCCCACCATGGTTCCTCCCTCAGGGATCCCGCCATGGTTCCCCCTCAGGGGTCCCACCATGATTCCCCCTCAGGGGTCTCGATCTGGATCCCACCATGGTTCCCCCTCAGGGGTCTCACCATGCATCCCCCTCAGGGATCCCGCCATGGCTTCCCCTCAGGGTTCTTGCTCCAGGGTCCCTCCATGGTTCCCACTCAGGGATCTCACTCTGGGGTCCCTCCGTGGTTCCTCCCTCAGGGGTCTCGCCATGATTCCCCCTCAGGGGTCTCGCTCCGGATCCCACCATGGTTCCCCCTCAGGGGTCTCGCCATGGTTCCCCCTCAGGGATCCTGCCATGATTCCCCCTCAGGGGACTCGCTCTGGGGTCCCTCCATGGTTCTTCCCTCAGGGATCCCGCCATGATTCCCTCTCAGGGGTCTCGCTCTGGGGTCCCGCCATGATTCCTCCCTCAGGGGTCTCGCCATGGTTCCCCCTCAAGGTTCCCTCCATGATTCCCCCTCAGGGGTCTCGCCATGATTCCCCCTCATGGGTCTCGCTCCGGATCCCACCATGGTTCCCCCTCAGGGGTCTCGCCATGGTTCCCCCTCAGGGATTCCACCATGATTCCCTCTCACGGGACTCGCTCTGGGGTCCCACCATTGTTCCCCCTCAAGGATCCCTCCATGATTCCTCCCTCAGGGGTCTCACTCCTGGGTCCCGCCATGGCTTCCCCTCTGGGGTCCCGCCATGATTCCCCCTCAGGGGTCTCGTCATGGTTCCCCCTCAGGGGTCTCGCTCAGGGTCCTGCCAAGATTCCCCCTCAGGGGTCTCGCTCCAGGGTCCCGCCATGATTCCTCCCTCAGGGGTCTCGCCATGGTTCCCCCTCAAGGATCCCTCCATGATTCCTCCCACAGGGGTCTCACTCCCGGGTCCCGCCATGGCTTCCCCTCTGGGGTCCCGCCATGATTCCCCCTCAGGGGTCTCGTCATGGTTCCCCCTCAGGGGTCTCGCTCAGGGTCCCGCCAAGATTCCCCCTCAGGGGTCTCGCTCCAGGATCCTGCCATGATTCCCCCTCAGGGGTCTCGCTCCCGGGTCCCGCCATGGTTCCCCTCAGGGATCCCGCCATGGTTTCCCCTCAAGGGTCTCGCTCCGGGGTCCCACCATGGCTTCCCATCACGGCTCCCGCCACGGTTCCCCCTCAGGGGTCTCGCTCCCGGGTCCCACCATAGTTCCTCCCTCAGAGGTGTCCTTCTGCAGTCCCACCGTGGGTCCCTCCATGATTCCCCCTCAGGGATCTCGCATTGGGGTCCCTCCATGGCTCCCGCTGTCGTTCCCTCTCAGGGGTCTCGTTCTGTGCTCCCACCGCGGCTCTCGCTCCGATCCCTCCGTGCTCACGGCTCCGCTCCGATCCCTCCGTGCTCACGGCTCCCGCTCCCATCCCTCCATGCTTCCCCCTCACGGCTCCGCTCCGAACCCTCCGTGCTCACGGCTCCGCTCCGATCCCTCCGTGCTCACCGCTCCCGCTCCGACCCCTCCGTGCTCACCGCTCCCGCTCCGACCCCTTCGTGCTTCCCCCTCACGGCTCCGCTCCGACCCCTCCGTGCTTCCCCCTCACGGCTCCGCTCCGACCCCTCCGTGCTCACGGCTCCGCTCCGACCCCTTCGTGCTTCCCCCTCACAGCTCCGCTCCGACCCCTCCGTGCTTCCCCCTCACAGCTCCGCTCCGACCCCTCCGTGCTCACGGCTCCGCTCCGATCCCTTCGTGCTTCCCCCTCACGGCTCTCGCTCCGAGGCTCCACCGTGACCCCGCGGGCTCCTCGGTCCCGCCCCCGCTGTTTCTCTATGGTTCGACTCGACCGCTCTGCCCCGCTCGGAGGCCGCGTTCGGGCCGGGCCGGGTTGCGCGCGCAGCCCGCGCTCCTGGCGCCGCGCGCCCGCTCCGCCATCGCCGCGGGGTCCCGGCCCCGGGCCGAGCCGGGCCGGCAACACCGAGCGGCATCGGCCGCCACCAGCCGGGCCGGCAGCTCCGGGCCTTCAACGGCCCCGTCTCGCCGGCCCGGCGTATGGAGAAACCCGGCAGGATGGATTGTCCCGCTTTGCCTCCGGGTTGGAAAAAGGAAGAGGTGATCCGTAAATCGGGCCTGAGCGCCGGTAAAAGCGATGTTTATTACTTCAGGTAAGGGCTCGAAGGATCGCGGTGGGGTTACCGAGTCTCCGGAGCTCTCGGAGCCGAGGTTGGGAAGGGACGCTGGGGTTGCTCCGTACACGCCGCCGGCGCGGCTGTCACAGCCCGCTCGCTTCCGCCATGGCTCTGGCACGGCCGGCTCCTGTCACGGGGTTGTTCCGGTTCTCTCTGAGGGGGGGGAACCGGGCTCCTGTCACGGGGGGAGCTCGGGCTTCTGGCACGGGGTTGTTCCGGTTTTCTCTGAGGGAGAACCGGGGCTTCTGTCCCCGGAGGAGCTCGGGGTTTTGTCCCGGGACTGTTCCGGGTCTCTCTGAGGGAGAACCGGGGCTCCTGTCACGGGGGCGGTTCCGATTCCCTCTGAGGGGGAACCGGGGCTCCTGTCCCCGGAGGAGCTCGGGGAGGTTCCGGTTCCTTCTCTGAGGGGGATTCCGAGTTCTTTTCACGGGAGGAGCTCGGAGTTTTGTCCCGGGACTGTTCCGGTTCTCTCTGAGGGGGAGCCGGGGCTCCTGTCATGGGGGCGGTTCCGGGTCTCTCTGAGGGAGAACCGGGGCTTCTGTCCCCGGAGGAGCTCGGGGTTTTGTCCCGGGACTGTTCCGGTTTTCTCTGAGGGAGAACCGGGCTCCTGTCACGGGGGTGGTTCCGGTTCTCTCTCTGAGGGAAAACCGGGGCTCCTGTCCCCGGAGGAGCTCGGGGAGATTCCGGTTCCTTCTCTGAGGGGGATTCCGAGTTCTTTTCACGGGAGGAGCTCGGAGTTTTGTCCCGGGACTGTTCCGGTTCTCTCTGAGGGGGAACCGGAGCTTCTGTCACCGGGTGGTTCCGGTTCTCTCTGAGGGGGGGGAGCCGGGCTCCTGTCACGGGGGGAGCTCGGGCTTCTGGCACGGGGTTGTTCCGGTTTTCTCTGAGGGAGAACCGGGGCTCCTGTCCCCGGAGGAGCTCGGGGTTTTGTCCCGGGACTGTTCCGGGTCTCTCTGAGGGAGAACTGGGGCTCCTGTCACGGGGGCGGTTCCGGTTCCTTCTCTGAGGGGGAACCGGGGCTCCTGTCCCCGGAGGAGCTCGGGGAGGTTCCGGTTCCTTCTCTGAGGGGGATTCCGAGTTCTTTTCACGGGAGGAGCTCGGAGTTTTGTCCCGGGACTGTTCCGGGTCTCTCTGAGGGAGAACCGGGGCTCCTGTCACGGGGGCGGTTCCGGGTCTCTCTGAGTGGGGACCGGGGATCCTGTCCCCGGAGGAGCTCGGGGAGGTTCTGGTTCCTTCTCTGAGGGGAAAACCGGGTTTTTGTCCCCGGAGAAGCTCGGGGTTTTGTCCCGGGACTGTTCCGGTTCTCTCTGAGGGGGATCCGGGGCTTCTTTCCCCGGAGGAGCTCAGGAAGATTCCGGTTCCTTCTCTGAGGGGGAACCGGGGCTCCTGTCCCCGGAGGAGCTCGGGGAGGTTCCGGTTCCTTCTCTGAGGGGGATTCCGAGTTCTTTTCATGGGAGGTGCTCGGAGTTTTGTCCCGAGACTGTTCCGGTTCTCTCTGAGGGAGAACCGGAGCTTCTGTCACCGGGTGGTTCCGGTTCTCTCTGAGGGGGGGGAACCGGGCTCCTGTCACGGGGGGAGCTCGGGCTTCTGGCACGGGGTTGTTCCGGTTTTCTCTGAGGGAGAACCGGGGCTCCTGTCCCCGGAGGAGCTCGGGGTTTTGTCCCGGGACTGTTCCGGGTCTCTCTGAGGGGGAGCCGGGGCTTCTGGCACGGGGGGAGCTCGGGAAGATTCCGGTTCCTTCTCTGAGGGGGATTCCGAGTTCTTTTCACGGGAGGAGCTTGGAGTTTTGTCCCGGGACTGTTCCGGTTCTCTCTGAGGGGGATCCGGGGCTTCTGTCCCCGGAGGATCTCGGGGTTTTGTCCCGGGATGGTTCCGGTTCTCTCTCTGAGGGGGAACCGGGGCTTCTTTCCCCGGAGGATCTCGGGCTTTTGTCCCGGGATGGTTCCGGTTCTCTCTGAGGGGGATCCGGGCTCCTGTCACGGGGGGAGCTCAGGAAGATTCCGGTTCCTTCTCTGAGGGAGAACCGGAGCTTCTGTCACCGGGTGGTTCCGGTTCTCTCTGAGGGGGGGGAACCGGGCTCCTGTCACGGGGGAAGCTCGGGCTTCTGGCACGGGGTTGTTCCGGTTTTCTCTGAGGGAGAACCGGGGCTCCTGTCCCCGGAGGAGCTCGGGGTTTTGTCCCGGGACTGTTCCGGGTCTCTCTGAGGGAGAACCGGGGCTCCTGTCACGGGGGCGGTCCCGGTTCTCTCTCTGAGGGAAAACCGGGGCTCCTGTCCCCGGAGGAGCTCGGGGAGGTTCCGGCTCCTTCTCTGAGGGGGATTCCGAGTTGTTTTCACGGGAGGAGCTCGGAGTTTTGTCCCGGGACTGTTCCGGTTCTCTGAGGAGGAACCGGGCTCCTGTCACGGGGCGGTTCCGGTTCTCTCTGAGGGGGGGGAACCGGGCTCCTGTCACGGGGGGAGCTCAGGAAGATTCCGGTTCCTTCTCTGAGGGGGAACCGGGGCTCCTGTCCCCGGAGGAGCTCGGGGAGGTTCCGGTTCCTTCTTTGAGGGGGATTCCGAGTTGTTTTCACGGGAGGAGCTCGGAGTTTTGTCCCGGGACTGTTCCGGTTTTCTCTGAGGGGGAGCCGGGCTCCTGTCACGGGGGCGGTTCCGGGTCTCTCTGAGTGGGGACCGGGGATCCTGTCCCCGGAGGAGCTCGGGGAGGTTCTGGTTCCTTCTCTGAGGGGAAAACCGGGTTCTTGTCCCCGGAGAAGCTCGGGGTTTTGTCCCGGGACTGTTCCGGTTCTCTCTGAGGGGGATCCGGGGCTTCTTTCCCCGGAGGAGCTCAGGAAGATTCCGGTTCCTTCTCTGAGGGGGAACCGGGGCTCCTGTCCCCGGAGGAGCTCGGGGAGGTTCCGGTTCCTTCTCTGAGGGGGATTCCGAGTTACTTTCACGGGAGGAGCTCGGAGTTTTGTCCCGGGACTGTTCCGGTTTTCTCTGAGGGAGAACCGGAGCTTCTGTCACCGGGTGGTTCCGGTTCTCTCTGAGGGGGGGGAACCGGGCTCCTGTCACGGGGGGAGCTCGGGCTTCTGGCACGGGGTTGTTCCGGTTTTCTCTGAGGGAGAACCGGGGCTCCTGTCCCCGGAGGAGCTCGGGGTTTTGTCCCGGGACTGTTCCGGGTCTCTCTGAGGGAGAACCGGGGCTCCTGTCACGGGGGCGGTCCCGGTTCTCTCTCTGAGGGAAAACCGGGGCTCCTGTCCCCGGAGGAGCTCGGGGAGGTTCCGGCTCCTTCTCTGAGGGGGATTCCGAGTTGTTTTCACGGGAGGAGCTCGGAGTTTTGTCCCGGGACTGTTCCGGTTCTCTGAGGAGGAACCGGGCTCCTGTCACGGGGTTGTTCCGGGTCTCTCTGAGGGGGGGGAACCGGGCTCCTGTCACGGGGGGAGCTCAGGAAGATTCCGGTTCCTTCTCTGAGGGGGAACCGGGGCTCCTGTCCCCGGAGGAGCTCGGGGAGGTTCCGGTTCCTTCTTTGAGGGGGATTCCGAGTTGTTTTCACGGGAGGAGCTCGGAGTTTTGTCCCGGGACTGTTCCGGTTTTCTCTGAGGGGGAGCCGGGCTCCTGTCACGGGGGCGGTTCCGGGTCTCTCTGAGTGGGGACCGGGGATCCTGTCCCCGGAGGAGCTCGGGGAGGTTCTGGTTCCTTCTCTGAGGGGAAAACCGGGTTCTTGTCCCCGGAGAAGCTCGGGGTTTTGTCCCGGGACTGTTCCGGTTCTCTCTGAGGGGGATCCGGGGCTTCTTTCCCCGGAGGAGCTCAGGAAGATTCCGGTTCCTTCTCTGAGGGGGAACCGGGGCTCCTGTCCCCGGAGGAGCTCGGGGAGGTTCCGGTTCCT
This sequence comes from Poecile montanus, assembly GCA_038429875.1. Taxonomy (NCBI): domain Eukaryota; kingdom Metazoa; phylum Chordata; class Aves; order Passeriformes; family Paridae; genus Poecile; species Poecile montanus. The sequence goes on along the minus strand of CM076537.1, from coordinate 1,168,491 downwards.
TCTCTGAGGGGGATTCCGAGTTACTTTCACGGGAGGAGCTCGGGGTTTTGTCCCGGGACTGTTCCGGTTCTCTCTGAGGGAGAACCGGAGCTTCTGTCACCGGGTGGTTCCGGTTCTCTCTGAGGGGGAGGAACCGGGCTCCTGTCACGGGGGGAGCTCGGGCTTCTGGCACGGGGTTGTTCCGGTTTTCTCTGAGGGAGAACCGGGGCTCCTGTCCCCGGAGGAGCTCGGGGTTTTGTCCCGGGACTGTTCCGGGTCTCTCTGAGGGAGAACCGGGGCTCCTGTCACGGGGGTGGTTCCGGTTCTCTCTCTGAGGGAAAACCGGGGCTCCTGTCCCCGGAGGAGCTCGGGGAGGTTCCGGTTCCTTCTCTGAGGGGGATTCCGAGTTCTTTTCATGGGAGGAGCTCGGAGTTTTGTCCCGGGACTGTTCCGGTTCTCTGAGGAGGAATCGGGCTCCTGTCACGGGGGCGGTTCCGGTTCTCTCTGAGGGGGGGGAACCGGGCTCCTGTCACGGGGGGAGCCCAGGAAGATTCCGGTTCCTTCTCTGAGGGGGAACCGGGGCTCCTGTCCCCGGAGGAGCTCGGGGAGGTTCCGGTTCCTTCTCTGAGGGGGATTCCGAGTTCTTTTCATGGGAGGAGCTCGGAGTTTTGTCCCGGGACTGTTCCGGTTCCCTCTGAGGGGGATCCGGGGCTTCTGTCCCCGGAGGAGCTCGGGGAGGTTCCGGTTCCTTCTCTGAGGGGGATCCGGGGCTTCTTTCCCCGGAGGATCTCGGGGTTTTGTCCCGGGACTGTTCCGGTTCTCTGAGCGGGATCCGGGGCTTCTTTCCCCGGAGGATCTCGGGGTTTTGTCCCGGGACTGTTCCGGTTCTCTCTGAGGGGGATCCGGGGCTTCTTTCCCCGGAGGATCTCGGGCTTTTGTCCCGGGACTGTTCCGGTTCTCTGAGGGGGATCCGGGGCTTCTTTCCCCGGAGGATCTCGGGGTTTTGTCCCGGGACTGTTCCGGTTCCCTCTGAGGGGGAACCGGGGCTTTTGTCCCCGGAGGATCTCGGGGTTTTGTCCCGGGATGGTTCCGGTTCTCTCTGAGGGGGAACCGGGGCTCCTGTCCCTGGATTATTCCGGTTACTTCTGTGAGGGGAAACCGGGATTTTATCCCGAATTCTATCGGGTTTCATCCCAGTGTTTATTCCAAATTATCCCGGTTTTTTATCCCGAGTTATCCCTGTGTTTATTCCGTGTTATCTCTGGATTTTATCCAGGAGTTATCCCGAATTATTCCGGTGTTTATCCCAAATTATCCTGGGGTTTATCCTGAGTTATCCCGGATTTTATCCCGAGTTATCCCGGATTTTATCCCGAGTTATTCCAGGATTTTATCCAGAGTGATCCCAATTCCAGATCCAGGAATTTTTAGGATTTTTATGGAATTTTTAGGATTTTTTTAAAGGATTTTTTGGGAGTTTTTAAGGAATTTTTGGGGTTTTTTTTGGGAATTTTTGAGGGAAAAATTGGGATTGGAGAGGAAAAATTGGGATTGGGTTTTTTTATGGATTTTTTGGGGTTTTAGGGAATTTTTGGGGGATTTTTTGGGAATTTTTGAGGGAATTTTTTTGTTTTTTTGGGAATTTTTGAGGTAAAAATTTGTATTGGAGTGGAAAAATCGGGATTTGGGATTTTTAGGGAATTTTTTAAGATTTTAATGGAATTTTTTTTTGCTTTTTAGGGAAATTTTGTGGGATTTAATGGAATTCTGGAGGGAAAAATTAGGATTGGAAGAGGAAAAATGGAATTTAGGGATTTTTATGGAATTTTGGGGAGAATTTTGGGCTTTTTTAGGGAATTTTTGGGTTTTTTTAGGAAATTTTGGAAGGGTAAAATTGGGATTTGGGATTTTTATTGAATTTTTTCCGGTTTTTAGGGAAGTTTTGGGGGTTTTTAGGGAATTTTGGAGGGGAAAAATTGGAATTTAGGGATTTTTATGGAATTTTTGGGAGAATTTTGGGGTTTTTTAGGGAATTTTTCGGGTTTTTTAGGGAATTTTGGAGGGGAAAATCCCAAAATTTCCGGCTGGACGAGTTTTCCCGGTTTTTCCTCATTATCCTCAAAAATGGGATTAAAAGAAGGTTTTAAACTCCCCCAAATCCCAAAAAAAATCCGATTTTTTCCCCTCCAATCCCAATTTTTCCTTCCAAAATTCCCTAAAAAAATTGCAAAAATCCAAAAAAAATCCATGAAAAACCCAAAAATTCCATAAAAATCCCCAAAACTTCCCTAAAAACCGCAAAAAATGCAATAAAAATCCCCAATCCCAATTTTCCTCCTACAAAATTTCCTAAAAAAACCCAAAAATTCCCCAAAAACCTCGAAAAAATTCCTCAAAAATTCCACAAAAATCCCCAAAAACTTCCCGAAAATCCCCCAAAAAATTCCACAAAAAATCCTCAAAAAACCCCCAAGAAACCCCAAAAATTCCGCAAAAAATTCCAAAAAAATTCCCCAAAAAATCTCCAAAAATTGTCAAAAATTCCACAAAAAAACCATCCAAAAATTCCCCAAAAAATCCCCCAAAAATTCCCCAAAAATAAAAAAAAAATCCCTAAAAATCTCCCAAAACCCAAAAACCCAAAAACTCCCCCAAAAAACCCTAAAAAATTCCAAAAAAATCCAAAAATATACAAAAAAATTCCCCCAAAAATCCAGAAAAATTCCCCAAAAATTCCCCTTAAAATTAAAAAAAAATCTCAAAAAAATCCCCAAAAAAACCCCCAAAAATTCCAAAAATATTCTAAAAAATCCTAAAATACCCCCAAAAAATCCCTCAAAAATCTCAAAAAAATCTCCAAAAACTCCACAAAAAATTCCCAAAAGTTCCCAAAAAAACCTCAAAAAAATCCCTCAAAAATCTCAAAAAAATCCTCCAAAATTCCACAAAAAATCCCCAAAAATTCCCCAAAAAATCTCAAAAAATCTTCAAAAATTCCACAAAAAATTCCCCAAAACCCCCCAAAAAATCCCTCAAAAATCTCAGAAAAATCACCAAAAATTCCACAAAAGAATCCCCAAAAAATTCCCGAAAATCCCCAAAAATTCTACAAAAAATCCCCAAAAATCCGTGGATTTGAGCTCCTTTGATTTCCACATGGGGAAGATGATGGGCAGCAAAGGGTTAAAATTCCAGAAAATTCCACTCCAAAATTCCCAAAAATTCTGCAAAAAATCCCCAAAAATTCCACAAAAAATCTCCCAAAATTCCACAAAAATTCCTTAAAAATCCCCCAAAAAAACCCAAAAAAACCCCAAAAAAATCTCAAAAAATTCAAAATAAATTCCCAAAAATCTCCAAAAAAATCCTCAAAAAAATCCCCAAAAATTTCTCAAAAAAACCCTCAAAAATCCCCCAAAAATCCCCAAAATTCCCAAAAAATCCCCAAAAATTCACAAAAAAATCCCAAAAAAATCCCCCAAAAAATCCAAAAAAATTCCCTAAAAATTCCCCCCAAAATCCAAAAAAATCTCCAAAAAATCCCAAAAAAACCCTAAAAAATTCAAAACAAATTCTAAAAAAAATCCAAAAAAATCCCTCAAAAATCCCCAAAATTTCCACAAGAAACCCCAAAAATTCCCCAAAAAATCCACAAAAATTCCCCCAAAAATCCCCAAAAATTCCTCAAAAAATCTCCCAAAATTCCCCAAAAAAATCTTCAAAAAATGTTGCAAAAAATCTCAAAAAAATTCCCTAAAAATCCCTTAAAAATCCCAAAAAAATCTCTCAAAAATCTCCAAAAATCCCACAAAAATTCCTCAAAAAATTCCCAAAGATTCCACAAAAATTCCTTAAACATCCCAAAAAAACCCCAAAAAATCTCAAAAAAATCTTAAAAAATTCCCAAAAAACCTCAAAAAATCCCAAAAAATCCCCAAAAATTCCCCAAAAAACCCCAAAATTCCCTCAAAAATCCACAAAAATTCCCCAAAAGTTCCTCTCAAAATTCCAAAAAATTCTCCAAAAAATTCCCAAAAAACCCTAAAAAATTCCAAAAAAATCCAAAAAAATTCCAAAAAATTGCCAAAAAAAATCCAGAAAAATCCCCCAAAATTCCCCTCAAAATTCCAAAAAAATCTTCAAAAAAATCCCCCAAAAATTCCAAAAAAATTCAAGAAAAACTCCTCAAAAATTCCCAAAAAATCCCCAAAAATTCACAAAAAAATCCCCCAAAAATCCCCCAAAAAACCCCAAAAAATAAAAAAAAATTCCCTAAAAATTCCCCCCAAAATAAAAAAAAATCTCAAAAAAAAAATCCCAAAAAAACCCTAAAAAATTCAAAACAAATTCTAAAAAAATTCCAAAAAAATCCCTCAAAAATCCCCAAAATTTCCACAAGAAACCCCAAAAATTCCCCAAAAAATCCACAAAAATTCCCCAAAAAATCCCCAAAAATTCCTCAAAAAATCTCCCAAAATTCCCCAAAAAAATCTTCAAAAAATGTTGCAAAAAATCTCAAAAAATTCCCTAAAAATCCCTTAAAAATCCCCAAAAAATCTCTGAAAAATCTCAAAAAATCGCCAAAAATTCCTCAAAAAATTCCCAAAAATTCCCCCAAAAAACTCAAAAAAATCCCTCAAAAATTCTCAAAAAATCCCGAAAAATTTCACAAAAAAACCTCAAAAATTCCCTAAAAAATCCCTAAAAATTCCCTCAAAAATCCCTCAAAAATCCCAAAAAATCTCCAAAAATCCCTCCAAAATTCCACAAAAAATCCACAAAAATTCCCAAAAATTCCACAAAAAATCCACAAAAATTCCCCAAAAACTCCCCAAAAAAATCCCCAAAAATTAAAAAAAAAAACCTTAAAAAATTCCCCAAAAATTGCCCAAAAAATCCCCAAAAAAATCCAAAAAAAACCCTAAAAAATTCAAAACAAATTCTAAAAAAATTCCAAAAAAATCCCTCACAAATCCCCAAAAATTCCACAAGAAACCCCAAAAATTCCCCAAAAAATCTTCCAAAAATCCCCCAAAAAATCCCCAAAAATTCTCTCAAAAATACCCAAAAATTCCTCAAAAAATCTCCCAAAATTCCCCAAAAAATCTTCAAAAAATGTTGCAAAAAATCTCAAAAAAATTCCCTAAAAATCCCTTAAAAATCCCCCAAAAAATCTCTGAAAAATCTGAAAAAATCCCACAAAAATTCCACAAAAAACCCTCAAAAAATCCCCAAGAAATCCCAAAAATTCCCCAAAAAATCCACAAAAATTCCCAAAAATTCCACAAAAAACTCCCAAAAATTCCCAAGAAACCTCAAAAAAATGCTCAAAAATCTCAAAAAAATCCCAAAAAATCCAAAGAAATTCCCCAAAAAACCCCCAAAATTCCCTCAAAAATCCACAAAAATTCCCCAAAAGTTCCTCTCAAAATTCCAAAAAAGTCTCCAAAAAATTCCCAAAAAACCCTAAAAAATTCCAAAAAAATCCAAAAAAAATCCAAAAAATTGCCAAAAAAAATCCAGAAAAATCCCCCAAAATTCCCCTCAAAATTCCAAAAAAATCTTCAAAAAATCCCCAAAAAATCCCCAAAAAATTCCAAAAAAATTCAAGAAAAACCCCTCAAAAATTCCCAAAAAATCCCCAAAAATTCACAAAAAAATCCCCCAAAAATCCCCCCAAAAATCCAAAAAAAATAAAAAAAAAAAAAAATTCCCCCCAAAATAAAAAAAAATCTCAAAAAAAAAATCCCAAAAAAACCCTAAAAAATTCAAAACAAATTCTAAAAAAATTCCAAAAAAATCCCTCAAAAATCCCCAAAATTTCCACAAGAAACCCCAAACATTTTCCAAAAAATCCACAAAAAATCCCCCAAAAAATCCCCAAAAATTCCTCAAAAAATCTCCCAAAATTCCCCAAAAAGTCTTCAAAAAATGTTGCAAAAAATATCAAATTCACAAAAAATCCCTTAAAAATCCCCAAAAAATCTCTCAAAAATCTCAAAAAACCTCCAAAAATTCTACAAAAAATTCCCAAAAATTCCACAAAAATTCCTTAAACATCCTAAAAAAACCCCAAAAAATCTCAGAAAAATCTTAAAAAATTCCCAAAAATCTCCAAAAAAATCCTCAAAAAAATCCCCAAAAATTTCTCAAAAAAACCCTCAAAAATCCCCCAAAAATCCCAAAAAATTCCCAAAAAATCCCCAAAAATTCACAAAAAAATCCCAAAAAAATCCCCCCAAAAATCCAAAAAAATTCCCTAAAAATTGCCCCCAAAATCCAAAAGAATCTCCAAAAAAATCCCAAAAAAAACCCTAAAAAATTAAAAAAAAATTCTAAAAAAATTCCAAAAAAATCCCTCAAAAATTCCCAAAAATCCCCAAAAGTTCCTGAAAAAGTCCCACAAAAATTCCACAAAAAATTCCAAAAAATTCCCAAAAATTCCACCAAAAAATCCCCTTTCAAAAACCCAAAAAAACCCTAAATATTCCAAAAAAATTTTTAAAAAATCCCCCCAAAAGCCCCAAAAATTCCACAAAAAATCCACAAAAAATCCCCAAAATTGCACAAAAAAATCCCCCAAAATTCCCAAAAAATCCCAAAAAATTCCACAAAAAAACCTCAAAAAATCCCAAAAAATTCCACAAAAAATTCCTCAAAAACCCTGAAATATTAAAAAAAAATTTTAAAAAAATCCCTGAAATTTCCCAAAAAGAGCCCAAAAATTCCCCTTAAAAACCCCTTAAAAATTCCAAAAATATTCCAAAAAAAATTCCCAATTTGAGCTCCTTTGATTTCCGTACGGGGAAGATGATGGGCAGCAAAGGGTTAAAATTCCAGAAAATTCCACTCCAAAATTCCCTAAAATTCCCCAAAAAATCCCCAAAAATTCCTCAAAAAATCTCCCAAAATTCCACAAAAAAATCTTCAAAAAATCCAAAAAAATCCCTAAAAAATTCCACAAAAATTCCACAAAAATTCCTTAAAAATCCCAAAAAAAGCCCAAAAAAATCTCAAAAAAATCTTAAAAAAATAAAAAAAAATTCCCAAAAATCTCCAAAAAAATCCTCAAAAAAGCCCCAAAAATTTCTCAAAAAAACACTCAAAAATCCCCAAAAATTCACAAAAAAATCCCCAAAAAATCCCCCAAAAATTCACAAAAAAATCCCCAAAAAATCCCCCAAAAATCCAAAAAAATTCCCTAAAAATTCCCCCCAAAATCCAAAAAAATCTCCAAAAAAATCCCAAAAAAACCCTAAAAAATTAAAAAAAAAATTCTAAAAAAATTCCAAAAAAATCCCTCAAAAATCCCCAAAATTTCCACAAGAAACCCCAAAAATTCCCCAAAAAATCCACAAAAATTCCCCAAAAAATCCTTAAAAATTCCTCAAAAAATCTCCCAAAATTCCCCAAAAAATCTTCAAAAAATGTTGCAAAAAATCTCAAAAAAATTCCCTAAAAATCCCCAAAAAATCTCTCAAAAAATCCCCCAAAATTCCACAAAAATTCCCCTCAAAATTCCAAAAAAATCTTCAAAAAATCCCCAAAAAATTCCAAAAAAATTCAATAAAAACCCCCCAAAAATTCACAAAAAATCCCCAAATATTCACGAAAAAATTCCGAAAAAATCCCCAAAAAATCCCCCAAAAATAAAAAAAAATTCCCTAAAAATTCCCCCCAAAATAAAAAAAAAATCTCAAAAAGAAATCCCAAAAAACCCCTAAAAAATTTAAAAAAAATTCAAAAAAATTCCAAAAAATTGCCAAAAAAATCCAGAAAAATCCACAAAAATTCCCCTCAAAATTCCAAAAAAAACTTCAAAAAATCCAAAAAAAGTTCCAAAAAAATTCAAAGAAAACCCCTAAAAAATTCCCAAAAAATCCTCAAAAATTCACAAAAAAATCCCGAAAAAATCCCCAAAAAATCCCCCAAAAATCCAAAAAAATTCCCTAAGAATTCCCCCCAAAATCAAAAAAAATCTCCAAAAAATCCTAAAAAAATCCTAAAAAATTCAAAACAAATTCTAAAAAAATTCCAAAAAAATCCCTCAAAAATCCCCAAAATTTCGACAAGAAACCCCAAAAATTCCCCAAAAAATCCACAAAAATTCCCCAAAAAATCCTTAAAAATTCCTCAAAAAATCTCCCAAAATTCCCCAAAAAATCTTCAAAAAATGTCGCAAAAAATCTCAAAAAAATTCCCTAAAAATCCCTTAAAAATCCCCCCAAAAAATCTCTCAAAAATCTCAAAAAATCCCACAAAAATTCCTCAAAAAATTCCCAAAATTCCCCCCAAAAACTCAAAAAAATCCCTCAAAAATTCTCAAAAAATCGCGAAAAATTTCACAAAAAAACCTCAAAAATTCCCTCAAAAATCCCCAAGGAATCCCAAAAATTCTCAAAAAAATCCCCAAAAATTCCCAAAAATTCCACAAAAAACTCCCAAAAATTCCCAAAAAACCTCAAAAAAATGGTCAAAAATCTCAAAAAAATCCCAAAAAATCAAAAAAAATTCCCCAAAAATCCCCCAAAATTCCACAAAAAATCCACAAAAATTCCCCAGAAGTTCCTCTCAAAATTCCAAAAAAGTCTCCAAAAAATTCCCTAAAAACCCTAAAAAATTCCAAAAAAATCCAAAAAAAATTCCAAAAAATTGCCAAAAAAATCCCCAAAAATTCCACAAAAATTCCCCTCAAAATTAAAAAAAAATCTTCAAAAAATCCCAAAAAAAATTCAAAAAAATTCAATAAAAGCCCCCCAAAAATTCCCAAAAAATCCCCAAAAATTCATGAAAAAATCCCGAAAAAATCCCCCAAAAAACCCCAAAAAATAAAAAAAAATTCCCTAAAAATTCCCCCCAAAATCCAAAAAAATCTCCAAAAAATCCCAAAAAAACACTACAAATTTCAAAAAAAATTCAAAAAAATTCCAAAAAAATCCCTCAAAAATCCCCAAAATTTCCACAAGAAGCCCCAAAAATTACCCAAAAAAATCCACAAAAAACTCCCAAAAAACCCTAAAAAATTCAAAAAAAATCCAAAAAAATTCCAAAAAATTGCACAAAAAATCCAGAAAAATCCCCCAAAATTCCCCTCAAAATTCCAAAAAAATCCCCAAAAAATCAAAAAAAAATCCCCAAAAAATCCAAAAAAATTCCCTAAAAATTCCCCCCAAAATAAAAAAAAATCTCAAAAAAAAATCCCAAAAAAACCCTAAAAAATTCAAAACAAATTCTAAAAAAATTCCAAAAAAATCCCTCAAAAATCCCCAAAATTTCCACAAGAAACCCCAAAAATTCCCCAAAAAAATCCACAAAAATTCCCCCAAAAATCCCCAAAAATTCCTCAAAAAATCTCCCAAAATTCCCCAAAAAATCTTCAAAATTGTTGCAAAAAATCTCAAAAAAATTCCCTAAAAATCCCTTAAAAATCCCCCAAAAATCTCTCAAAAATCTCAAAAAATCCCACAAAAATTCCACAAAAAATCCTCAAAAAATCCCCAAGAAATCCCAAAAATTCCCCAAAAAATCCACAAAAATTCCCCAAAAAATCCTTAAAAATTCCACAAAAAATCTTAAAAAAAATGTTGCAAAAAATCTCAAAAAAATTCCCTAAAAATCCCTTAAAAATCCCCAAAAAATCTCTCAAAAATCTCAAAAAATCTCCAAAAATTCCTCAAAAAATTCCCAAAAATTCCCCCAAAAAACTCAAAAAAATCCCTCAAAAATTCTCAAAAAATCCCGAAAAATTTCACAAAAAAACCTCAAAAATTCCCTAAAAAATCCCCAAAAAATTCCCTCAAAAATCCCCAAGGAATCCCAAAAATTCTCAAAAAAATCCCCAAAAATTCCCAAAAATTCCACAAAAAACTCCCAAAAATTCCCAAAAAACCTCAAAAAAATGGTCAAAAATCTCAAAAAAATCCCAAAAAATAAAAAAAAATTCCCAAAAAAATCCCCCAAAATTCCACCAAAAATCCACAAAAATTCCCCAAAAGTTCCTCTCAAAATTCCAAAAAAGTCTCCAAAGAATTCCCAAAAAACCCTAAAAAATTCCAAAAAAATCCAAAAAAAATCCAAAAAATTGCCAAAAAAATCCCCAAAAATTCCACAAAAATTCCCCTCAAAATTCCAAAAAAATCTTCAAAAAATCCCCCAAAAATTCCAAAAAAATTCAATAAAAACCCCCCAAAAATTCCCAAAAAATCCCCAAAAATTCACAAAAAAATCCCGAAAAAATCCCCCAAAAAAACCCAAAAAATCCAAAAAAATTCCCTAAAAATTCCCCCCAAAATCCAAAAAAATCTCCAAAAAAATCCTAAAAAATTCAAAAAAACTTCTAAAAGAATTCCAAAAAAATCCCTCAAAAATCCCTAAAAATTCCACAAGAAACCCCAAAAATTCCCCAAAAAATCCACAAAAATTCCCCAAAAAATCCCCAAAAATTCCTCAAAAAATCTCCCAAAATTCCCAAAAAAATCTTCAAAAAATGTTGCAAAAAATCTCAAAAAAATTCCCTAAAAATCCCTTAAAAATCCCCAAAAAATCTCTGAAAAATCTCAAAAAATCGCCAAAAATTCCTCAAAAATTTCCCAAAAATTCCCCCAAAAAACTCAAAAAAATCCCTCAAAAATTCTCAAAAAATCCCGAAAAATTTCACAAAAAAACCTCAAAAATTCCCTAAAAAATCCCTAAAAATTCCCTCAAAAATCCCTCAAAAATCCCAAAAAATCTCCAAAAATCCCTCCAAAATTCCAGAAAAAATCCACAAAAATTCCCAAAAATTCCACAAAAAATCCACAAAAATTCCCCAAAAACTCCCCAAAAAAATCCCCAAAAATTAAAAAAAAAAACCTTAAAAAATTCCCCAAAAATTGCCCAAAAAATCCCCAAAAATTCCCCAAAAAATCCCCAAAAAATCCACAAAAATTCCCCAAAAACTCCCCAAAAAAATCCCAAAAAAATCCTAAAAAATTCAAAACAAATTCTAAAAAAACTCCAAAAAAATCCCTCAAAAATCCCCCAAAATTCCACAAGAAACCCCAAAAATTCCCCAAAAAATCCGCAAAAAATCCACAAAAAATCTCCGAAAAATCCCCAAAAATTGCCCAAAAAATCCCCAAAAATTCCCCAAAAAATCCACAAAAAATCCCAAAAAAATCTCCAAAAAATCCCCAAAAAAACCCCTAAAAAATTCCAAAAAAATTCCAAAAAAATCTCCCAAAATTCCCATTTTCCAGCGCCACCCCCCCTGTCCAAAGCAGCAATTCCAGGTTTTTTCCCTGTTTTCCAGCCCCAGTGGGAAGAAATTCCGGAGCAAGCCGCAGCTGGCGCGGTACCTCGGCAATTCCGTGGATTTGAGCTCCTTTGATTTCCGTACGGGGAAGATGATGCCCAGCAAGCTGCAGAAGAACAAACAACGCCTGAGGAACGACGCCCTCAACCCCAACAAGGTCAGCCAAAACAATTCCAAAAGTTTTCCCAAAGTTTTCCCAATTTTTTCCAATTTTTTTCCCATTTTTTCCCCATTTTTTCCCAATTTTTTCCCATTTTTTCCCATTTTTCCCATTTTTTCCCCAATTTTTCCCATTTTTCCCATATTTTTTCCCAATTTTTTCCCATTTTTTCCCAGATTTTTCCCATTTTTTCCCCATTTTTTCCCATTTTTTTCTCTTTTTTTCCTGATATTTCCCCATTTTTTCCCATTTTTTCCCATTTTTCCCCATTTTTTCCCCATTTTTTTCCCATTTTTTCCCCAATTTTTCCCTTTTTTACCCCAATTTTTCCCATTTTTTTCTAATTTTTTTCCTGATTTTTCCCAATTTTATCCCAATTTTTTCCCATTTTTTCCCCATTTTTTCCCATTTTTTCCCATTTTTTCCCATTTTTTCCCCAATTTTTCCCATTTTTTCCCCATTTTTTCCCATTTTTTCCCATTTTTTCCCATTTTTTCCCCAATTTTTCCCATTTTTTCCCCATTTTTCCCCATTATTTTCCCATTTTTTCACCAATTTTTCTCATTTTTCCCTATTTTTTCCCATTTTTCCCATTTTTTCCCCATTTTTTCCCCATTTTTTCCCATTTTTTCCCATTTTTTCCCATTTTTTCCCCAATTTTTCCCATTTTTTCCCCATTTTTCCCCATTATTTTCCCATTTTTTCACCAATTTTTCTCATTTTTCCCTATTTTTTCCCATTTTTCCCATTTTTTCCCCATTTTTTCCCATTTTTTCCCCAATTTTTCCCATTTTTCCCCCATTTTTCCCCATTTTTTCCCCAATTTTTCCCATTTTTTCCCCAATTTTTCCAATTTTTTTCTCATTTTTTTCCTGATTTTTCCCAATTTTATCCCCATTTTTTCCCCATTATTTTCCCATTTTTTCCCCAATTTTTCCCATTTTTTTCCCATTTTTTTCCCAAATTTTCACAACTTTTTCCCGTTTTTTCCCATTTTTTTCAGGATTTTTCCCCATTTTTTTACAGCTTTTATTGCAGATTTTCCCCCAATTTTTTCCCATTTTTATCTCAAATTTTTTCCTAAATTTCCCAATTTTTCCCATTTTTCCCTGATTTTTTTCTGATTTTTTTCCTGATTTTTCCTAATTTCTTTTCCTATTTTTTCCCATTTTTCCTCATTTTTTTCCCATTTGTTTCATGATTTTTCCTGATTTTTTACAAATTTTTTCACAGATTTATTCCCATATTTTTCCCAAATTTATCCCAAATTTTTCCTAAATTTCCCCATTTTTTTCCCATTTTTTTCCCTTTTTTCCCCTATTTTTTTCCCCATTTATTTTCCCATTTTTTCCCAATTTTCACTGATTTTTTGTCGATGTTTTTTGCAGGTTTTTTTTCATATTTTTCCCAATTCCATCTTAAAATTCTCCCAAATTTCCCCATTATTTTCTCTTTTTTCCCCCATTTTTTCCCAATTTTTTCCCAATTTTTTTTTCCTATTTTTTCCTGGTTTTTCCTGATTTTTTGCTGTTTTTTTCCTGATATTTTGCAGATTTTTATGCAGATTTTTCCCCAATTTTTTCCCAATTTTATCCCAAATTTTCTTTACTTTTCTCAATTTTTTCCCAATTTTTCCTGATTTTACCCAAATTTCCCCGTAGTTTTCCCAAATTTTTTCCCATTTTTTTCCCATATTTTTCCCAATTTTTCCTCAAAATTTTTTCCCATTTTTTCCAGGTTTTTCCTGATTTTTTATGGATTTTTTTTCAGATATTTCCCCAATTTTTTCCTAATTTTATCCCAAACTTCCCCAAATTTTTCTTCTCATTTCTTAATTTTTTCCCAATTTTTCCTGGTTTTTCCTTGATTTTTTCAGTTTTTTTTTTCTCAGATTTTCTTCAGTTTTTTCCCCATTTTTTTCCCCATTTTTTCCCAATTTTTTTGAGATATTTCCAGATTTTCCTGTTTTTTTTAATGGATTTTTCGCAGATTTTTCCCCGATTTTTTCTCAATTTTATCCCAATTTTTTCCCAAATTTCCTCAAATTTTTTCCTCTTTTCTCCATTTTTTCTGAATTTTTCCTGATTTTTCCTAAATTTTTTTCCAATTTTTTTTCTGAATTTTTCTTTTTTTTTCCAATTTTTTCCTCATTTTTTCCCAATTTTTTTCCATTTTTTTTGCCTGATTTTTTCCTGATTTTTTTAGATTTTTTCCCGAATTTTCCTGCTTTTCCTGCTGAATTCCCGCCAATTCTTGCCCATTTTCCCGCCAATTTCCCCCCATTTTTCCCGCCAAAACCCCCCCATTTTCCCACCAAATTCCCTCATTTTCCCGCCAAATCTTCTGAGCATTTTTCCCGCCAAATCCCTGCCTCATTCCCGAGTTCCCCACCAAATCATCCACATTTTTCCCGCCAAATCCCCCCATTTTCCCGCCAAATCCTCTGCTCATTCCCACTTTTTCCTCCAAATCTTCCACGTTTTTCCTGCCAAATCCCACCCATTTTCCCACCAAATCCCCCATTTTCCCGCCAAATCCCCCCATTTTCCCGCCAAATCCTCTGCACGCTTTTCCCACCAAATCCCCCCCATTTTCCCACCAAATCCCCCCATTTTCCCGCCAAATCCCCCCATTTTCCCGCCAAATCCTCTGCACGCTTTTCCCGCCAAATCCCCTCGTTTTCCCGCCAAATCTTCTGCATTTTTCCACCAAATCCCCCCATTTTCCTGCCAAATCCTTTCCCATTTTCCCGCCAAATCCTCTGCACGCTTTTCCCTCCAAATCCCCTCATTTTCCTGCCAAATCCCCATTTTCCCGCCAAATCCTCTCCCATTTTCCCGCCAAATCCCCCCATTTTCCACCAAATCCCCCCATTTTCCCGCCGAATCCCGGCCTCATTCCCGTTTTTTTCCCGGTTTTTTTTTCCCAGGGCAAGCCGGATCTGAACACGGCGCTGCCGATCCGGCAGACGGCGTCCATCTTCAAACAGCCGGTGACGAAGGTGACCAATCACCCCGGGAATAAAGTGAGGAGCGACCCCCAGCGCCTGACGGAACAGCCACGACAGGTGGGGATGCCCGGGAAAATACTGGGGGGGAAAATGGGAATAAAATGGGAAGAAAAGGAGAAAAAAATTGGGAAAAAATGGGGGGAAAATGGAAAAAAATGGGGAAAAATTGGGCAAAAATTGGGGAAAAAACGGGAAAAAATTTTGGGAAAAATTGGGAAAAATTGGGGGAAAATTGGGGGAAAATTGGGGGAAAATTGGGGAAAAATTGGGGGAAAATTGGGGGAAAATTGGGGGAAAATGGGGTTAAAATTGGGAAAAAATTGGAAAATATTAGGGAAAAAATGGGGAAAAATTGGAGGAAAATTGGGGAAAATTTTGGAGAAAATTTGGAGAAAATTGGAGGAAAATTGGGGAAAAAATTGGGGGAAAATTGGGAAAAATTTGGGGAAAAATTGGGGGAAAAAAATTGGGAAAATTGGGGAAAAAATGGGAAAAAATTGGGAGAAAATTGGGAGAAAATTGGGGAAAAATTGGGAAGAGCAGAGGAAAAAATTGGGAAAAAATGGGGAAAATTTGGGGAAAATTGGGAAAAAATTGGGAAAAGATTGGGAGAAAATTGAAGGAAAATTGGGGAAAATTGGGGGAAAATTTGGGGGAAAAATTGGGAAAAATTTGGGAAAATTTCGGGGAAAAATGAGAAAAAATTGAAGGAAAATTGGGGAAAAATTGGGAAGAAGAAAGGAAAAAAATTGGGAAAAAATGGGGGAAAATTGGGAGAAAATTGGAGAAAAATAGGGGAAAATTGGGGGAAAATTGGGGAAAAATGAGAAAAAATGGGGTTAAAATTGGGAAAAAATGGGAAAATATTAGGGAAAAAATGGGGAAAAATTGGAGGAAAATTGGGGAAAATTTGGGAAAAATTGGGAGAAAATTGGGGAAAAATTGCAGGAAAAT
>CM076537.1:1101925-1152095 GCA_038429875.1 Poecile montanus | reverse complement strand
CCATCGGGACTCATCCTGCACCCTCGAGATGGTGTTGAGCACCCTCGCGATGGTGCTGAGCACCCTCGGGACTCATCCTGCACACTCGGGATGGTGCTGAGCACCCTCGAGATGGTGCTGAGCAACCTCGGGACTAATCCTGCACCCTAAGGATGGTGCTCAGCCCCCTCGAAATGGTCCTGAGCCTCCTCGGCACTCATCCTGCACATCGGGATGGTCCTGAGCACCCTCGGGATGGTGCTGAGCAACCTCGGGACTCATCCTGCAACCTCGAGATGGTGCTGAGCACCCTGGGGATGGTGCTGAGCACCCTCGGGACTCATCCTGCACCCTCGGGATGGTGCTGAGCACCCTCGGGATGGTGCTGAGCACCCTCGGGACTCATCCTGCACTCTCAGGATGGTGCTGAGCACTTTCGAGATGGTGCTGAGCACCCTCGGGATGGTGCTGAGCCACCTCGGGACTCATCCTGCACCCTCGGGATGGTGCTGAGCACCCTCGGCACTCATCCTGCACCCTCGTGATGGTGCTGAGCACCCTCGAGGTGGTGCTGAGCACCCTCGAGATGGTGCTGAGCACCCTCGAGATGGTGCTGAGCAACCTCGGGACTCATCCTGCACCCTCGGGATGGTGCTGAGCACCCTCGAGATGGTGTTGAGCAACCTCGGGATTCATCCTGCACCCTCGTGATGGTGCTGAGCACTCTCGGGATGGTGATGAGCACTCTCGGGACTCATCCTGCACACTCGGGATGGTGCTGAGCACCCTGGGGATGGTGCTGAGCACCCTCGGGACTCATCCTGCACCCTCGGGATGGTGCTGAGCACCCTCGGGATGGTGATGAGCACCCTCGAGATGGTCCTGAGCAACCTCGGCACTCATCCTGCACCCTCGAGATGGTGCTGAGCACCCCCGGGATGGTGCTGAGCACCTGCGGGATGGTGCTGAGAACTCTCGGGACTCATCCTGCACCCTCGGGATGGTGCTGAGCACCCTCGGGACTCATCCTGCACCCTCCGGATGGTGCTGAGCACCCTCGGGATGGTGCTGAGCACCCTCGAGATGGTCCTGAGCAACCTCGCCACTCATCCTGCACCCTCGAGATGGTGCTGAGCAACCTCGGGACTCATCCTGCACCCTCGGGATGGTGCTGAGCACCCTCGGGATGGTGCTGAGCACCCTCAAGATGGTCCTGAGCAGCCTCGGCACTCATCCTGCACCCTCGGGATGGTGCTCAACACCCTCGGGACTCATCCTGCACCCTCGGGATGGTGCTAAACACCCTCGGGATGCTGCTGAGCACCCTCGGGACTCATCCTGCACCCTCGGGATGGTGCTAAACACCCTCGGGATGCTGCTGAGCACCCTCGGGACTCATCCTGCACCCTCGGGATGGTGCTGAGCATCCTCGGGATGGTGCGGAACACCCTCGGGACTCATCCTGCACCCTAGGGATGGTGCTCAGCACCCTCGGGATGGTGCTGCGCATTCACGGGACTCATCCTGCACCCTCGGGATGGTGCTGAGCACCCTCGGGATGGTGCTGAGCCACCTCGGGACTCATCCTGCACCCTCGGGATGGTGCTGAGCACCCTCAAGACACATCCTGCACCCTCGGGATGGTGCTGAGCAACCTCCGGATGGTGCTGAGCACCCTCGGGACTCATCCTGCACCCTCGGGATGGTGTTGAGCACCCTCGGGATGGTGCTGAGCCACCTCAGGATTCATCCTGCACCCTAGGGATGGTGCTCATCACCCTCGGGACTCATCCTGCACCCTCGGGATGGTGCTGAGCACCCTCGGGATGGTGCTGAGCATTCTCGGGACTCATCCTGCACCCTCTGGATGGTGCTGAGCACCCTCAGGATGGTACTGACCACCCTCGGGATGGTGCTGAGCACCCTCGAAATGGTGCTGAGCACCCTCGGGATGGTACTGAGCACCCTCGGGACTCACCCTGCACCCTCGGGATGGTGCTGAGCACCCTCGAGATGGTGCTGAGCACCATCGGGACTCATCCTGCACCCTCGGGATGGTGATGAGCACCCTCGGGATGCTGCTGAGCACCCTCGGGACACATCCTGCACCATCGGAATGGTGCTGAGCACCCTCGGAACTCATCATGCACCGTCGGGATGCTGCTAAGCACTTTCGGAATGGTGCTGAGCACCCTCGGGATGGTGCTGAGCACCCTCGGGATGGTGCTGAGAAACCTCGGGACTCATCCTGCACCCGCGAGATGGTGCTGAGCACCCTCGGGATGGTGCTGAGCAACCTCGGGACTCATCCTGCACACTCGGGATGGTGCTGAGCACCCTAGGAATGGTGCTGAGCAACCTCGGCACTCATCCTGCACCCTCAGGATGGTGCTGAGCACCCTCGGGATGGTGCTGAGCCACCTCGGGACTCATCCTGCACCCTCGGGATGGTGCTGAGCACCCTCAGCACTCATCCTGCACCCTCGGGATGGTGCTGAGCACCCTCGAGGTGGTGCTGAGCAACCTCGGGACTCATCCTGCACCCTCGGGATGGTGCTGAGCACCCTCGAGATGGTGTTGAGCAACCTCGGGACTCATCCTGCACCCTCGGGATGGTGCTGAGCACTCTCGGGATGGTGCTGAGCACTCTCGGGACTCATCCTGCACACTCGGGATGGTGCTGAGCACCCTCGGGATGGTGCTGAGCACCCTCGGGACTCATCCTGCACCCTCGGGATGGTGCTGAGCACCCTCGGGATGGTGATGAGCACCCTCGAGATGGTCCTGAGCAACCTCGGCACTCATCCTGCACCCTCGAGATGGTGCTGAGCACCCCCGGGATGGTGCTGAGCACCCTGGGGATGGTGCTGAGAACCCTCGGGACTCATCCTGCACCCTCGGGATCGTGCTGAGCAACCTCGGGACTCATCCTGCACTCTCGAGATGGTGCTGAGCACCCCCGGGATGGTGCTGAGCACCTGCGGGATGGTGCTGAGAACTCTCGGGACTCATCCTGCACCCTCGGGATGGTGCTGAGCACCCTCGGGACTCATCCTGCACCCTCCGGATGGTGCTGAGCACCCTCGGGATGGTGCTGAGCACCCTCGAGATGGTCCTGAGCAACCTCGGCACTCATCCTGCACCCTCGAGATGGTGCTGAGCACTCCCGGGATTGTGCTGAGCACCCTCGAGATGGTGCTGAGCAACCTCGGGACTCATCCTGCACCCTCGGGATGGTGCTGAGCACCCTCGGGATGGTGCTGAGCACCCTCAAGATGGTCCTGAGCAGCCTCGGCACTCATCCTGCACCCTCGAGATGGTGCTGAGCACCCCCGGGATGGTGCTGAGGAACCTCGGGATGGTGCTGAGAACTCTCGGGACTCATCCTGCACACTCGAGATGGTGCTGAGCAGCCTAGGACTGGTGCTGAGCACCCTCGGGACTCATCTCGCACCCTCGGGATGGTGCTGAGCACCCTCGGGATGGTGCTCAGCACCCTTGGGACTCATCCTGCACCCTCGGGATGGTGCTGAGCACTTTCAGGATGGTGCTGAGCACCCTCGGGACTCATCCTGCACTCTCGGGATGGTGCTGAGCACCCTCGAGATGGTGCTGAGGTCTTTCGAGATGGTGCTGAGCAACTTCGGCACTCATCCTGCACCCTAAGGATGGTGCTCAGCACACTCGAAATGGTCCTGAGCCTTCTCGGCACTCATCCTGCACATCGGGATGGTGCTGAGCACCCTGGGGATGGTGCTGAGCAACCTCGGGACTCATCCTGCACATCGGGATGGTGCTGAGCACTTTAGGAATGGTGCTGAGCAACTTCGGCACTCATCCTGCACCCAATAGATGGTGCTGAGCACCCTCGAAATGGTGCTGAGCCTCCTCGGCACTCATCCTGCACCCTCAGGATGGTGCTGAGCACCCTAGGAATGGTGCTGAGCAACCTCGGGACGAAGCTCAGCACCATCCCGACGGTGCTCAGCACCATCCCGATGTGCAGGATGAGTGCCGAGGGTGCAGGATTAGTCCCAATGGTGCTGAGCACCATCCCGAGGGTGCTAAGCTTTGTCCCGAGGGTGCTCAGCACCATTCCGAGGGTGCTCAGCACCATCCCGATGTGCTGGATGAGTGCCGAGGGTGCAGGATGAGGCCCAATGGTGCTGAGCACCATGCAGAGGGTGCTGAGCTCCATCTAGGGGTTGCTCAGCACCATCCCGAGGGTGCTCAGCACCATCCTGAGGGTGCAGGATGAGTGCCGAGGGTGCAGGATGAGTCCCAATGGTGCTGAGCACCATGCAGAGGGTGCTGAGCTCCGTCTCGAGGGTGCTCAGCACCATTCCTAGGGTGCTCAGCACCATCCCTATGTGCAGGATGAGTGCCGAGGTTGCTCAGCACCATCCCGAGGGTGCTCAGCACCATCCCGATGTGCAGGATGAGTGCCGAGGTTGCTCAGCACCATCCCCAGGGTGCTCAGCACCATCCCGATGTGCAGGATGAGTGCCGAGGAGGCTCAGGACCATTTCGAGGGTGCTGAGCACCATCCTTAGGGTGCAGGATTAGTCCCGAGGTTGCTCAGCACCATCCCCAGGGTGCTCAGCACCATCCCGATGTGCAGGATGAGTGCCGAGGAGGCTCAGGACCATTTCGAGGGTGCTGAGCACCATCCTTAGGGTGCAGGATTAGTCCCGAGGTTGCTCAGCACCATCTCGAGGGACCTCAGCACCATCCCGAGGGTGCAGGATAAGTCCCGAGGTTGTTCAGCACCATCCCGAGGGTGCTTAGCACCATCCCGAGGGTGCAGGATGAGTCCCGAGGTTGCTCAGCACCATCCCGAGGGTGCTCAGCACCATTCCGAGGGTGCAGGATGAGTCCCGAGGGTGCAGGATGAGTTCTGGGCCCTGTGGTACTGAGAAGGGAGGCGAAGCCGTGTCTGTTCTGTGCTACACGGGACACCCCCCCTGCGGGGTTTATTCGGGGTGAAGGTTGCCAAGCAGCGTCTGAAGCCCTGGTTTCCGTGGAGCCCCCGTGGAGCTCAGGGGGCCGTTGCAAGGCGACGTCCCAGCTGGGCTAAGCGGGGAAAGCCTCGGTGCCCCGCGGGCTCCGCTTTCCCGTGCAGCGACACCGTTCTGTGCGGCCCGGGCCGATCCCAAACTGCCGCTGCCGTCCACCACTGCCCCATGCTGCCCTGAGGCGCTGACGTCATCCACGCATGCGCACTCACCGCTTCTAGCGCCGCCGCTCCTGCCGCCGCCGTGCCCGGCCCCCCCCGTGGCACCGGCCCGTGGCAGCCTCTGAAACCGCGGAGGGGGAGAAAGAGAACAGGCACGGGAGCCCGGCTCTACAACTGCTGACACCCGCGTCGCCTCTGCCACCGCCCAGCCCAGCCACTGGCCGGTCCCCGCCATGCGTCTTCATGTCCCCGCGTCCAGCACCGAAGGCGCCCGACGCCGGCACACGGCCCCCGCCTGTCTCTGCCCCGCTGCCAACACCGGCACAAGAAATAAACGGGAATTGGGGGAAAATCGGGAATCAGGAAAATGGGAATTGGGGGGAAAAAAATCGGCAATGGGGAAAAAGAACCGGGAATAAGGAAAAACGGGGAATAGGGAAAATCCCGGGAATCAGGAAAAAAACCGAGAATCGGGGGGGGGGGGAAAAACTGGAATAAAGAAAAAAAACCCTGCAAATCGGAAAAAGAAACCCGGGAAAGAAAACAACAAACCAGGAATAAAGAAAAAAAAGAGAAATTATGGGAGAAACGGAAATTGGGAAAAAAGGTAATGGGATCAAAGGGAACAGGGTCAAAGCTCCCGAGGGTGCTGAGCGCCTTCCAGAAAGTGCAGGATGAGTCCCGAGGGTGCTCAGCACGCTCGGTTTGGTGCTCAGCACCCTCGGGACTCATCCTGTACCTTCGGGATGGTGCTGAGCACCCTCGGCACTCATCCTGCACACTCGGGATGGTGCTGAGCACTCTCGGGATGGTGCTGAGCACCCTAGGAATGGTGCTGAGCAACCTCGGGACTCATCCTGCACACTCGGGATGGTGCTGAGCACCCTCGGGATGGTGCTGAGTAACCTCGGGACTCCTCCTGCACCCTCGAGACTCATCCTGCACCCTCGGAACGGTGCTCAGCACCCTCAGGATGGTGCTCAGCACCCTCGGAGAAATATTGTTTATGGCTAAATTTATTTTTTGGTTTTGTGGTTATTTGGAGATAGTACTTTGATTTTGATGATTCGAGGTATTATGGGATTATTGAGTTTGGAACAATTTGGTTTTGTATGGTTAATTGCAGTTTGTTTTTGATCTTTTTATTTTTGTAGTTGCATGTACCTGTTTATTGCTTCGGTGGTTTTTATTAGTTGTATTTTTGGGGATACGAATATTTATATGATGGATTTTTACAGGGAGTTTGTTTCTGTAGCGATATCTTATTTTTTAGTAGTTCAATTTTTTTTTTATTGTTAATGAGGACTTCCCATATTTTTATAGAGCATTGATTATTATTTATTAATTAGAAGGTAGAGATTTGGTTAGGTTTTTTTAGTAATGTTTAGGGCTCATTGAATGGTTTTGAGTTTACTAAGTCAATGTTTTTTTAAGTAGATTGGGTTGTGTTAAATTTTATATAGTTTTTTGTGTTTTGTTTTACTTTTATGATGTGGTATGAATGATTAGTAAAAAGAGTGTAGTGGGGGTTGTTGCTGCTCTTCTAATAAACTGGGTATAATTACTCATACACTTTTAAAACATGTTACTGTGATTAGGATGTAGGGAAGGACAAAGAAACTATTAACTCAAGCTACTTGGTACAAACATCAGTACATTTATAAAGTTTTTATCAATCATTATTATTGAGCTTACCGTAACAGCTATTTTAATCTGTGCCCTTTTACTGTGAAAGTTATGTATTAGGGACAATATTGGAGTTATTTTTGGATAAGAAAATAAACTTCGGGACAAGAAAGGCATTAAAACTTGAAGAAAAGCTCAGAGACTAGAACTACATGAAGGGCTCAACCCTGAGAGACATGAACTTAAGTAACACTGTTACCGAGGCCTTTGTCCCAACACACAGTAAGTACCAACAGAATGTAATCGGTATAAGTTTTTCTTACTCCTTTGAACCCCACATTGGGCAGCAAATAATGCAATGCTTAGAAAGCTAAGTCAAAAGTCAAAGTGCTGCAGGGTAACTTCACAGTTCCAGACATCTTGTGTCCATCTAGGAATACCCTCTAGACTCCAAGTAAAACCTACATTACAAATTTCAAATTACAGGGGCCTGGGACTTGGCCTTTTACACCTACACCCAGGCTGGGCAGCAGGGCAGAGCAGCTCCGGGACAGCTACACCCAGACACCCGTGACACACAACACAACAGACGAGGGCACACAACGGGAAGACAAAACTCTGGGCCTCAAGAACGGCCGCAAGGACCGAGAGAACGCGGAACGAGATGAGCAGGGTGAGAATGAAGGTGAGCTGATGAAGCTCGAAGAACGCAGGAGGAAGAAGATGCTGATGGAACGATTAACTCCAAGAACCTCCAAGACGGATGCCCGAGAATCTGAGGGTCACAATCCTCTACCTATCTTCACGTTTGTACAAGTCCTAAGCCGCAACAATGGATCCTCGCGGCACACGGCTGTTGACACAGCTCGGAACAAGACCTCTAAAAGACATCCGATCGGATGCTTTTCAAAACAGACACAATTCCAAGGCCTCTGAGAGCTCCCGAGGCAAAGCTTCGACGGTGTCGGGCCGAGGAACCCAGAGATCGGAGATGCTAAGAATGGTGCCAGGGTTTCTGGTAAGCCTCCGGAAGGGATAAGGCAAGGCATGTACAACACAAGAGGCACAAAAGACACAGACGGCACGATGGACAAGTGACATGACACACCCCGGGACTGCTCTGTCCTGCACACCTCAGCACTGTGAGCAAAAACGAGGCTCTCCCTTCATGAGGCCTAAGGGGCCGCAGCCTGGACCTCCCCGTCCCCAAAGCTGACTCAAAAATCCCAGGTCACAAGTCCGGACCAGGCACTCCGCTTTCGTCCCCTCTGTGGGTCGTAGCCGTCGACTCAGCTCTCAGACGCCCGGTGGGGAGGATCCACATGGGGCAGCAAGGAATGCCAGCTCGCCATCTGGGAAGTTCCTCCCATAGCCAGGCTGTCGTCTCTCTGTCAGCTACAATAAATAAAACAGAAAATCAGCAGCTGATCTTTGCAGGGCATTGGCCAAAACCCAACAATTCCACTACTCACGGTGTCCTGTGAACGGCCGCATCCTGAGGCCACGCGCTTCGGCCACGCCGGGAGCCGGAGGCCATCGTCGCAGGGCGTGCCTGAGTTAAGAGAAGACAAAGTGATGCGGCATTGCTGAAACTCAAAGGGACCCTCGCTCCTCCTCCCGACATCCCCAACTCACGGCAACCCCTCGGCCCGTTCCTGAAGGCCACCCACACGGCCCCTTTACGTGGAAAAGGCCAAGGCTCCATCAGACGGTCCCGTAACGCTTCCGCAGGGCTCACGGGAGAGGTGAAGCAGGCGTGCCGGTTGGTTGGCGAGGGAATCTTGGCGAAACGCAACTGGACCGCCTAAAGCACACAAACGAGAAGGGACGATTGGCATTGCACAGGAAACTGAGAGCCCAGCGATAACAACAGCTTCCCTCCACTGGTCAACGCTCACCTTGACCACTTCACCTTGACTACTGCTAGCTGGCTTCACTTCCTAAAAATGAAGACAAAGAGGAGACCTGTAACACAGTGACCGGTTCCAGTTGCCCTGCAAAGACAAACATTGACTTACCTTCTCGGGGGAACCCCCTTACCCTGGATGGGGCGCTCTGCCACTGACTTCATCCGTCTGCATCTGAAAGAAAGCTGAGACAAAAGTCAAAGTGCTGCAGGGTAACTTCACAGCTCCAGACATCTTGTGTCCATCTAAGAACACCCGCTAGACTCCAACTACACCCTACATCACAAATTTCAAATTACAAGGGCCTGGGACTTGGCCTTTTACACCTACACCCAGGCTGGGCAGCAGGGCAGAGCAGCTCCGGGACACCTACACCCAGACACCCGTGACACACAAGACAACAGACAAGGGGACACAATAGGGAGACAAAACTCTGGGCCACAAGAACGGCCGCAAGGACCGAGAGAACGCAGAATTAGATGAGCCAGGTGAGAATGAAGGAAAGCTGATGAAGCTCGCAGAACCCGGGAGGAAGAAGATGCTGACAGAACACTTAACTCCACGAACTGCCAAGACAGATGCCCGAGAATCTGAGGGCCACAGTCCCCTACCTATCTCTGCGTTTCTTCAAGTCCTAAGCCGCAACAATGGATCCTCGCGGCACACGGCTGTCAACACAGCTCAGAACAAGACCTCTAAAAGACATCCGATCGGATGCTTTTTAAAACAGATGCAATTCCAAGGCCTCTGAGAGCTCCAGAGGCAAAGCTTCGATGGCGTCGGGCTGAGGAGCCCAGAGATCAGAGATGCGAGGAGTGACGCCGGGGTTTCTGGTAAGCCCCCAGAAGAGATAAGGCAAGGCATGTACAACAGGAGAGGCACAAAAGACACAGAAGGCACGACAGACAAGTGATACGACACGCCCCAGGGCTGCTCTGTCCTGCGCACCTCAGCACTGTGAACAAAAGTGAGGCTCTCCCACCGTGTGGCCTAAGGGGCCACAGTCTGGACCTCCCCATCAACAAAGCTGACTTAAAAATCCCAGGTCATGGTTTCATCCCCTCTGCAATTCATAGCCTTCGACTTAGCTCTCAGATGCCCGGCAGGGTGGATCAACATGGAGCACCAAGCAAGGCCGCCTTGCCATCGAGGAAGTTCCTGCCATCGCCAGGCTGCCGTCTCTCGGTCAGCTACAATAAATAAAACACAAAATCAGAGGCTGATCTAGGCAGGGCATCAGCCAAAACCCAACAATTCCGCTACTCACGGTCTCCTGCGAACGACCGCGTCCTGAGGCCGCACGCTTCGGCCACGCCGGGAGCCGGACGCCGTCGTCGCAGGGCGTGCCTGAGTTAAGAGAAGACAAAGTGATGTGGCATTGCTGGAACTCAAAGGGACCCTTGCTTCTCCTCCCGACATCCCCAACTCACGGCAACCCCTCAGCCCGTTCCTGAAGGCCACCCACACGGCCCCTTTACGTGGAAAAGGCTTCATCACACGGTCCCGTAATGCTTCCGCAGGGCTCACGGGAGAGGCGAAACAGCTGTGCCGGCCGGTTGGCGAGGGAATCTCGGCAAAACGCAACTGGACCGCCTAAAGCACACAAACGAGAAGGGACGATTGGCATTGCACCAGAAACTGAGAGCCCAGCGATAACAACAGCTTCCCTCCACCGGTCAACGCTCACCTTGCCCGTTTTGCCTTGACTGCTGCTAGCCGGCTCTACTTCCTAAAAATAAAGACAAAGAGGAGACCTGTAACACAGTGACCGGTTCCAGTTGCGCTGCAAAGACAAACATTGACTTACCTTCTCGGGGGAACCCCCTTACCCTGGATGGGGCGCTCTGCCACCGATTCCATCCGTCTGCATCTGAAAGAAAGCTGAGACAAAAGTCAAAGTGCTGCAAGGTAACTTCACAGCTCCAGACATCTTGTGTCCATCTAGGAACACCCGCTAGACTCCAACTACACCCTACATCACAAATTTCAAATTACAGGGGCCTGGGACTTGGCCTTTTACACCTACACCCAGGCTGGGCAGCAGGGCAGAGCAGCTCCGGGACACCTACACCCAGACACCCGTGACACACAAGACAACAGACGAGGGGACACAACGGGGAGACACAGCTCTGGGCCACAAGAACGGCCGCAAGGACCGAGAGAACGCGGAACGAGATGAGCCGGGTGAGAATGAAGGCAAGCTGATAAAGCTCACAGAACCCGGGAGGAAGAAGATGCTGATGGAATGACAAACTCCAGGAACTGCCAAGAGGGATGCCCGAGAATTTTAGGGCCACAGTCCCCTACCAATCCTTGCGTTTCTTCAAGTCCTAAGCTGCAACAATGGATCCTCGCGGCACACGGATGTTGACACAGCTCGGAACAAGACCTCTAAAAGACATCCGATCGGATGCTTTTTAAAACAGACGCAATTCCAAGGCCTCTGAGAGCTCCTGAGGCAAAGCTTCGATGGCGTCGGGCTGAGGAGCCCAGAGATCGGAGATGCGAGGAGTGACGCCGGGGTTTCTGGTAAGCCCCCAGAAGAGATAAGGCAAGGCACGTACAACAGGAGAAGCACAAAAGACACAGAAAGCACGATGGACAAGTGATACGACACGCCCCGGGACTGCTCTGTCCTGCACACCTCAGCACTGTGAACAAAAGTGAGGCTCTCCCACCGTGTGGCCTAAGGGGCCACAGTCTGGACCTCCCCATCAACAAAGCTGACTTAAAAATCCCAGGTCACGCTTTCATCCCCTCTGCAATTCATAGCCTTCGACTTAGCTCTCGGTTGCCCGGCAGGGTGGATCAACATGGAGCACCAAGCAAGGCCACCTCGCCATCTGGGAAGTTCCTGCCATCGCCAGGCTGCCGTCTCTCGGTCAGCTACAATAAATAAAACAGAAAATCAGCAGCTGATCTTTGCAGGGCATCAGCCAAAACCTAGTAGTATAATTCTGCTACTCACGGTCTCCTGCGAACGGCCGCGTCCTGAGGCTGCACGCTTCGGCCACGCCGGGAGCCGGACGCCGTCGTCGCAGGACGCGCCTGAGTTAAGAGAAGACAAAGTGATGCGGCATTGCTGAAACTCAAAGGGACCCTCGCTTCTCCTCCCAACATCCCCAACTCACGGCAACCCCTCGGCCCGTTCCTGAAGGCCACCCACACGGCCCCTTTACGTGGAAAAGGCTCCGTCACACGGTCCCGTAACGCTTCCGCAGGGCTCACGGGAGCGGTGAAGCAGCTGTGCCGGCCGGTTGGCGAGGGAATCTCGGCGAAACGCAACTGGACCGCCTAAAGCACACAAACGAGAAGGGACGATTGGCATTGCACCAGAAACTGAGAGCCCAGCGATAACAACAGCTTCCCTCCACCGGTCAACGCTCACCTTGCCCGTTTTGCCTTGACTGCTGCTAGCCGGCTCTACTTCCTAAAAATAAAGACAAAGAGGAGACCTGTAACACAGTGATCGGTTCCAGTTGTGCTGCAAAGACAAACATTGACTTACCTTCTCAGGGGAACCCCCTTACCCTGGATGGGGCGCTCTGCCACCGATTTCATCCGTCCGCATCTGAAAGAGAGCTAAGACAAAAGTCAAAGTGCTGCAGGGTAACTTCACAGCTCCGCACATCTTGTGTCCATCTAGGAACACCCTCTAGACTCCAAGTAAAACCTACATTACAAATTTCAAATTACAGGGGCCTGGGACTTGGCCTTTTACACCTACACCCAGGCTGGGCAGCAGGGCAGAGCAGCTCCAGGACAGCTACACCCAGGCACCCGTGACACACAAGACAACAGACGAGGGCACACAATGGGGAGACAAAACTCTGGGCCACAAGAATGGCCGCAAGGACCGAGAGAACGCGGAACGAGATGAGCCGGGTGAGAATGAAGGCGAGCTGATGAAGCTCACAGAACCCGGAAGGAAGAAGATGCTGATGGAACGATTAACTCCACGAACTGCCAAGACGGATGCCCGAGAATTTTAGGGCCACAGTCCCCTACCAATCCTTGCGTTTCTTCAAGACCTAAGCCGCAACAATGGATCCTCGCGGCGCACGGCTGTTGACACAGCTCAGAACAAGACCTCTAAAAGACATCCGATCGGATGCTTTTCAAAACAGATGCAATTCCAAGGCCTCTGAGAGCTCCAGAGGCAAAGCTTCGATGGTGTCGGGCTGAGGAGCCCAGAGATCGGAGATGGTATGAGTGACGCCGGGGTTTCTGGTAAGCCCCCAGAAGAGATAAGGCAAGGCACATACAACAGGAGAGGCACAAAAGACACAGAAGGCACGACAGACAAGTGATACAACACGCCCCGGGACTGCTCTGTCCTGCACACTGTGAACTGTGAACACAAGTGAGGCTCTCCCTTGACGTGGCCTAAGGGGCCACAGCCTGGACCTCCCCGTCCCCAAAGCTGACTTAAAAATCCCAGGTCACACTTTCATCCCCTCTGCAATTCATAGCCTTCGACTTAGCTCTCAGATGCCCGGCAGGGTGGATCAACATGGAGCACCAAGCAAGGCCGCCTCGCCATCCGGGAAGTTCCTGCCATCGCCAGGCTGCCGTCTCTCGGTCAGCTACAATAAGTAAAACAGAAAATCAGCAGCTGATCTTGGCAGGGCATCAGCCAAAACCTAGTAGTACAATTCTGCTACTCACGGTCTCCTGCGAACGGCCGCATCCTGAGGCTGCACGCTTCGGCCACGCCGGGAGCCGGACGCCGTCGTCGCAGGACGCGCCTGAGTTAAGAGAAGACAAAGTGATGCGGCATTGCTGGAACGCAAAGGGACCCTCGCTCCTCCTCCCGACATCCCCAACTCACGGCAACCCCTCGGCCCGTTCCTGAAGGCCACCCACACGGCCCCTTTACGTGGAAAAGGCTCCGTCCCACGGTCCCGTAACGCTTCCGCAGGGCTCACGGGAGCGGCGAAACAGCTGTGCCGGCCGGTTGGCGAGGGGATCTCGGCGAAATGCGACTGCACTGCCTAAAGCACACAAACGAGAAGGGACGATTGGCATTTGCACCAGAAACTGAGAGCCCAGCGATAACAACAGCTTCCCTCCACCAATCAATGCTCACCTTGCCCACTTCGCCTTGACTGCTGCTAGCTGGCTCTACTTCCTAAAAATAAAGACAAAGAGGAGACCTGTAACACAGTGACCGGTTCCAGTTGCCCTGCAAAGACAAACATTGACTTACCTTCGCGGGGGAACCCCCTTACCCTGGATGGGGCGCTCTGCCACTGATTTCATCCGTCCGCATCTGAAAGAGAGCTAAGACAAAAGTCAAAGTGCTGCAGGGTAACTTCACAGCTCCAGACATCTTGTGTCCATCTAGGAACACCCACTAGACTCCAACTACACCCTACATCACAAATTTCAAATTACAGGGGCCTGGGACTCGGCCTTTTACACCTACACCCAGGCTGGGCAGCAGGGCAGAGCAGCTCCGGGACACCTACACCCAGACACCCGTGACACACAAGACAACAGACGAGGGCACACAATGGGGAGACAAAACTCTGGGCCACAAGAATGGCCACAAGGACCGAGAGAACGCGGAACGAGATGAGCCGGGTGAGAATGAAGGTGAGCTGATGAAGCTCACAGAACCCGGAAGGAAGAAGATGCTGATGGAACGATTAACTCCACGAACTGCCAAGACGGATGCCCGAGAATTTTAGGGCCACAGTCCCCTACCTATCCTTGCGTTTCTTCAAGACCTAAGCCGCAACAATGGATCCTCGCGGCGCACGGCTGTCAACACAGCTCGGAACAAGACCTCTAAAAGACATCCGATCGGATGCTTTTTAAAAGAGATGCAATTCCAAGGCCTCTGAGAGCTCCCGAGGCAAAGCTTCGATGGTGTCGGGCTGAGGAGCCCAGAGATCGGAGATGGTACGAGTGATGCTGGGGTTTCTGGTAAGCCCCCAGAAGAGATAAGGCAAGGCACATACAACAGGAGAGGCACAAAAGACACAGAAGGCACGACAGACAAGTGATACGACACGCCCCAGGGCTGCTCTGTCCTGCACACCTCAGCACTGTGAACAAAAGTGAGGCTCTCCCTTCACGTGGCCTAAGGGGCCACAGCCTGGACCTCCCCATCCCCAAAGCTGACTTAAAAATCCCAGGTCCAGAGTGCCGACCCGGCACCCCATTTTCAGCCCCTCTGCAATTCATAGCCTTCGACTTAGCTCTCAGATGCCCGGCGGGGAGGATCCACGTGGAGCACCAAGCAAGGCCGCCTCGCCATCTGGGAAGTTCCTGCCATCGCCAGGCTGCCGTCTCTCAGTCAGCTACAATAAATAAAACACAAAATCAGCAGCTGATCTTTGCAGGGCATCAGCCAAAACCCAACAATTCCGCTACTCACGGTCTCCTGCGAACAGCTGCATCCTGAGGCCGCGCGCTTTGGCCGCGCCGGGAGCCGGACGCCGTCGTCGCAGGGCGTGCCTGAGTTAAGAGAAGACAAAGTGATGCAGCATTGCTGGAACGCAAAGGGACCCTCGCTTCTCCTCCCGACATCCCCAACTCACGGCAACCCCTCAGCCCGTTCCTGAAGGCCACCCACACGGCCCCTTTACGTGGAAAAGGCTCCATCACACAGTCCTGTAACGCTTCCGCAGGGCTCACGGGAGAGGCGAAACAGCTGTGCCGGCCGGTTGGCGAGGGAATCTCGGCAAAACGCAACTGGACCGCCTAAAGCACACAAATGAGAAGGGACGATTGGCATTTGCACCAGAAACTGAGAGCCCAGCAATAACAACAGCTTCCCTCCACCGGTCAACGCTCACCTTGCCCACTTCGCCTTGACTGCTGCTAGCTGGCTCTACTTCCTAAAAATAAAGACAAAGAGGAGACCTGTAACACAGTGACCGGTTCCAGTTGCCCTGCAAAGACAAACATTGACTTACCTTCTCGGGGGAACCCCCTTACCCTGGATGGGGCGCTCTGCCACCGATTTCACCCATCCGCATCTGAAAGAAAGCTGAGACAAAAGTCAAAGTGCTGCAGGGTAACTTCACAGCTCCAGACATCTTGTGTCCATCTAGGAACACCCTCTAGACTCCAAGTAAAACCTACATTACAAATTTCAAATTACAGGGGCCTGGGACTTGGCCTTTTACACCTACACCCAGGCTGGGCAGCAGGGCAGAGCAGCTCCGGGACACCTACACCCAGACACCCGTGACACACAAGACAACAGACGAGGGCACACAATGGGGAGACAAAACTCTGGGCCACAAGAATGACCGCAAGGACCGAGAGAACGCGGAATGAGATGAGCCGGGTGAGAATGAAGGTGAGCTGATGAAGCTCACAGAACCCGGAAGGAAGAAGATGCTGATGGAACGATTAACTCCACGAACTGCCAAGACGGATGCCTGAGAATTTTAGGGCCACAGTCCCCTACCAATCCTTGCGTTTCTTCAAGACCTAAGCCGCAACAATGGATCCTCGCGGCGCACGGCTGTTGACACAGCTCGGAACAAGACCTCTAAAAGACATCCGATCGGATGCTTTTTAAAACAGATGCAATTCCAAGGCCTCTGAGAGCTCCTGAGCAAAGCTTCGACGGCGTCGGGCCGAGGAACCCAGAGATCAGAGATGGTACGAGTGATGCCGGGGTTTCTGGTAAGCCCCCAGAAGAGATAAGGCAAGGCACATACAACAGGAGAGGCACAAAAGACACAGAAGGCACGACGGACAAGTGATACGACACGCCCCAGGGCTGCTCTGTCCTGCACACCTCAGCACTGTGAACAAAAGTGAGGCTCTCCCTTCACGTGGCCTAAGGGGCCACAGCCTGGACCTCCCCCTCCCCAAAGCTGACTCCATAATCCCAGGTCACGAGTCCCGACCCTGCACCCCGCTTTCAGCCCCTCTGCCATTCGCAGCCTTCGACTCAGCTCTTGGATGCCCGGCCGGGAGGATCCACACGAGGACGCCCTGGAAGGCCGTTGCGCTATCCGGGAAGTTCCTGCCATTGCCAGGATGTCGTCTCCTGGTCAGCTACAATCAAGAAGACCAAATATCAGTGCAGGATCTTAGCGGCACATCTGTGAAAACCCAGCACTTACCTTCTCTAGAGAACGCCCAGGTTCATGGGCTGCACACTTCACCCCACAGGGAGGCAGAGGCTTGCTTCACAGCAGTATTGGCTGACACAGCCAAATTACCACCACCTCAAGAAGGGGAGGAAGACTCTCCAGTCAGTGAGGGACAGGGAGCCCAGGGTACCCCAAGGATGGAAACCCCAGCTTATATGACAGCAGTAGGCCCTAGCACTCACTATCTCTTCCTGGCTGGTCCTAGCACCAGGGGTACTGCCTGCAGCTCTCGGGGGTTCAGGCACTCTGCTGCTTTAGGGTTCCTGCCTGCAGCTGTCTCAGGGAAACGGGAGCGCTGTTAGGGCTGCTGTTTAGTGTTTGAATAGTCCTGTACGCTACCTTATATCCTAACCTGTACCCCTTTTATTTTCGCTGCTTGTCTCCAGCCCTCGAGCTTTTGACCTCTGAAGCCCTCCCTCAGCCTCTCTGTGTCACTGCCAAGCTCCCCCGCTGAACCCTACCAACTTACAACCCTACGCTTGCAACCGGGGATGCTCCTTATCCATAGGCCCCAAGAGATGTCCTTTAGCCCGGACCAGGCAATCCACAGTTGCTCCCTACCCTACCTAAGTTTGGCCCTGAGACAGGGCAGAGGCTGACAGAGCCGAACTCTTTGCGGAGGCCAGGCACGAAGCCTTACCAACCGCCGCCTCGAGGAGGGGTGGGAGCAATCCCCGGCTGCGGAGGGACCGAGAGCCCAGGGTGGGGCGGGGCGGGAAACCCCCTGTTTCCCCAACCCTACGGATCATCCCCCCACTATCTCCTGGCTGGCCCTAGCACCAGGCAACTGCCTGCACCTCTCGAGCGTTCTGGCACTCTACTGCTTTAGGGTTCCTGCCTGCAGCTGCCTCAGGTAAATGGTGGTACTGTTAGGGCTGCTGTTTAGGGTTTGGGGTTGGGTACACCTGAACTCCACCTTACCTATACCCCTTCTTTTCACTGTTTGCTCAGCCTTTTTTTTTTCTTGTGACAGATTGAGGGCACCGGGGAGGGACTGCCAAGGTGAAATCAAAAGGGAAAAGGAGAAAGATCAGCCCTGCAAATCCACAGTGGCTCAGCTGTTCAGGTGCTGCTTCTTGGCAAAAAGCTTTGTCCGTCACCACCTCCTTTAAGCAGTGCTCCAGGTCCAAGTGCATCCAGGTGCTCCCCCAGACCCTATGAGATGCTCTCACCGTCACTCCATCAGATGTCACTGGGAGCCCACCAGAAACTCCTCTTCTCCAGCATTCCATGCCAATGTTGTTTTGCCACTTGTATTTGGCCCTGTAATAACAGCAAAATTGTTGCCCTCCGTCAGGTATGTGTTTGTTAGACACAGGTTTTTCCATAGCCATCTTTTCAAGAATGGGGTGCCATCCCTGCTTGATTGCTAAATTATCACTAAATTCTGGAAAATCTAAATGAGAAAAAAAAAAATCTAAGACAGCGCAGAGTTAATATGGAAACCTTTACATCATTAAAGTAGTATGTTTTGAAATAAAGTGAATTCTTCCAGGCTTACTACAAAAATCCTGTTCCTAAAAATAAAATAAACCAAAAAACAAACAGCATCAAATTCCCACCAATATCATCAATAAAATCACAATACCTCCACCAACCAAGGGAAAAAACCTTAACCTAGAAAAAATCTGAACCCCCTCAAAAAGATTCAACACTGAAACACAACTCATCCTAACACTTCAACTAACAATACTAAAATAATTTTTCAAAACAAATATAAAAACCCTTCTAAAATCTACTGGTCTTTTCTTGACAACAACAAAAAAAATCCCTCTTTTAAAATCAATTAAAAAACGGACTGAAACCTGCCTTCTATTAAGAAACACATTCATTTTAAAACATTTCCTCCCAGTTTGTCTCAAACCTTTCCGAGGTTTGGATCCCGTTCCAGTGCACCAGAACCAAATCAACCTGCTCTGGCTCTGGAAACATCAGCGACACCAAACCCAGAGCACGAAGCACCTCGCCGTTCCTACCCCGCTGTCCCTCGGCCCTGCTCTCTCACGTCCTACGCTGCAGAGCGCTGGGAGCCAGGTTCACCCCCGAGAATTGTCACATCCATTTCCTCGGACATTCCAGCTTCCACGGGGATATTGCGGGGACGCCCTGCACTCCATTCCCTAGTACAGCAGCAAGACAAAGTTCTCCCCCAGCCCGCATCTCCAGAAAATCGTGTACAAGCCTTAAACAAGCTCCGAGGCTTGAGAAATACGGTCTGCCCAAAAAGCCCTACTCTGCATCCAGAGGAAATGAACATCACAAACAGATTCATGCACACCAGATGCTCGGGACGCTGCCAGCTTGAACCTGCAATTAACTCGGCAATGGAAAAACCTGAGCTCGAAGCCCTCACGTGAGGGTGCAAAAGGTATTGGACACAGTTTCTAGAAAGCGTCACATCGTTATTTAAAGGCGCGGCTCTGCTAAAGAGCAACACCGACAAAGCCCCGAGACAAAAAGGCCGGAAGGTCGGGCTTTTCCCCCTCCCCTCCTCCCAGCGGCTTTTGCCAGCGCACTCTGAAGCTGACGAGCCACAAGTGTTCCCCAGCGGCCCTCGCCGGGACTCGCTCCCGGGCTGGCGCCGCTCCAGGTGCGGGGGGACCGGGGGAGCCACGCGAGCCCCGGCAGCGGCGGCACTCGGCACCCGGGGACGGCCCCGCGCTCCCGGCCCCGGACGGAGCGGGGCTCCCGGTAGGAAAGCGGCTCCTCCGGCGGGCGGGGGCGGCCCCGGCCCCGGGAGAGCCCGGCCCGCCCAGCGGCACCGGGACCGGCCCGAAGGGACCCCGGCGGTGGCCGAGCCCCGCGCCCGGAGCGGCCGGGACCGACACAGCTCCGCGCCGCGGCTCCCGCCTGCCGGCCCGGCAGAGCTCGCCTCGCCTCCTCACGGCTCTGTCTCTCCCCGGCAAGATGAAATCAAAAAGGAAAAGGAGAAAAGTCCCCCCTGCAAACCCGCACTGGCTTACTTGCTCCGATGCTGCTTCCTGACACAAAGGTTTGTCCCTCAGCACCTCCTTTAAGCAATGCTCCATGTCCAAGTGCATCCAGCTGTTCTCCCAGACCCTATGAGATGGTCTCGTTCCATGAGATACCCCCATGGAGCCCACCATAGATGACTGCTGCTCAGTGCCCAAGTGAAGTGAGGGAAACCCTCCCCCTAAAACAGCCCCGGGCAGGATCCACCCGCTCCTTACCATAACTGCTCACACCTGGGACTGCTCTGAGCCCTCATCATCCTCACTGCTCACACCTGGGGCTGCTCTGTCCCCTCATCAACCTCACTGCTCACACCTGGGGCTGTTCTGAGCCCTCATCATCCTCACAGTTCAGTTTGTGCTGTTGCCATCCTACGGGTGAGGGCAGGGGCAGAAGGAACTTGTTGCTCATTCCCTGGACAGCTCATTGTCTGCACCTGACACACGGGGGCACCAGGCTTTCCTTGCTATGGATGAGGACACCTCTCCTCCTCCAGGTGCCCAAGGCTGAAAATGGAATTCCACCTCCACAATTCTATGTGTTTGAATTTCATAATTCCCAATGTAATTCCCCATGGATCACAAGCCATCACCTCTAATTTTTCCTGTAGAATCACTGCTGACGTGCCTTTCTGTGGAAGTGTTTTTTGACACATTGATGCAGAGTTCAGGGGCTTGTTTATGGCTTATCCTGACAAGCACAAAGGAAATCCAAACACCCAGAATTACAGGGAAATATGGATAAAGTTCAGAAATACTCCTCTTCCCTGCAACTCCCTGGCAACCTCCCATTGACCTTTTACTCTTAACCTCTGAATTTTGACCTTTGACTCTTGACTTCTGCTCTTTGAAGTTTGATTCCCTGATAATTGACCTTGGACCACACAACCTTGGAAAATTAACCCATAACATTGGACCTCAGACCCTTTACTCTTGATCTTTGAACCCTGACCATTCACATGTGACCCTTGAAGTTTGAATCCCTGACTTTTCACTTTAACCATTGACCCCTGATCTCTGAGCTTTAGCCCTTGACCTCAGCCCTTTGACCCTGCCCCAACATCAATATTACTGACCTACAGTGATTTCAGCATATGAATGCTACCATAGTTATCTCACCCAGCAGTGTCAATCCCACTATCAGTCTCTATCCCAGCCCCACAGTGATTATAGCTCCAGTCCTAGTGACCCCTTCCCTGGCCCAGTCATTTCAGCTCTTGACCCACAAGCTTTATTTCAACTCCAGCCCTTGAGTGCCCGTCCCTGTCCCAGTGATTTCAGCTCTTGACCCACAAGGTTTATTTCACTGCAAGCTCTCTTCTGCAAGCTCTCTTCTGCAAGCTCTCTTCTTCCAGCTCCACATCCGCTTCCTTTTCCCCTGCTCCGCTAGGTGAAGCTGCTCCAGGTTGAAACAAAAGGGTCTTTGTTTTGGTTCCAGCTCTGAGGTTTCACCTCCAGGCCAAGAAATGCCACTCTAACCCCATCCCAACCCCAAAGCAATCTTTACTGTATTTGCAGCCCATCCCATTGTGTACCATTCTATGGTTGCTTCCCACATCTACAATCACTATCCCCTCAGAACAGCGTTTGCAGCTGCAGCACTGCAGTCCCCACCCCGGCCCCAGTGATTTCAGCTTCAGTCCCACAAGCTTTATTTGACTGCCGGCTCTTGTGCTGCGCTTCTGCCTCCACATCTTCCCAGCAGTGCCACATCATGCTGCTTTCTGGTGCTCCAGGCAGGATCTCTGTTTTAGCTCTAGCTCTCTGTGGTGTGAGCTTAGCTCTTGAACCCACATTCCAGCCCCAACCTGACCATCCTTACTGCAGGAACAGCTCTGCAAGGCCCTATCCCAGCCCTTACATTGATTTCAGCTCCAGCCACGCAGTTCGCATGCCGGCTCCATATTCCTTATCCCAGCCCCACAACAGTTTCACCCTAAACCCTACCATATTTGTGTCCTCCAGCTCTGCTTCCTCAGTTCCAGCTCCTCAGCTTCCCACTGCCAGTGGCTAAAAGCTGCTCCTGCTTCTCACTGCAGCCCGGGGCTGTTGATAAGGCCACAAATCAGTTATCATCATCACATCAATGTCTCCAGGAGCTGTCCTACCCACCCCAATGGGAGCCCAACTTTGGATTCCTCCTTCCATTTAAACTTTAATATTATGGGAAATGGTGATTCCATGCCAATCGAAAGACCCAAAAGCATGATAAAGCCACTTTTTCCTTCAATGAAAACTTCTAAAATCACAAGTGAATGGAGATTCCCTCCTATGTAAACACTGACAATTACAGCTGGGGCCCCAGGCTTTCCTTCCTATGGCAAAGAGCTGTTTTTCTCCAGGTATGGCTTGAAGGGATTTAGGGACAACTTGGGGTTGCTGGGATAATTTCAGTGGTTCTGGGATTGGTTTTGGGGGGTGTTGAATTATTTTAGGAGCTCCTGGGAATAGTTTTGGGGTTCTAAAGCAGATTTCTGGGGGTTAAACAGGGTTCAGGGTTGGTTTGGGGGTTTTTATAGGCCCCCTAAATCCCCCAAAGCCCCTATAGAGCCTCTAAAACTTCTCCCAAGCCCACAAGAGTTGCATAGGTCCCACCCAAGACATTTATAGGACCCCTAAAACCACCCAGGTCTTCAAGATGCCCCAGGAACCTCCAAGAATCCCCCCTACCATAACAGAGGCGATTCTCCCCAGGGTACTGAGCCCCCCCGCTACGCTATGTCATATGCACCTCGGGGTCATCCAGTGCTTCGCATCCCCTCCCACCCACCTCAACAGCACCCCAGTGTCTCGGGGACAGCTAAGAGGCGGGTGTCCCCCTCTTGTCCCCCATGCCTCCACCTGTATCCCCTGTGTTCCCCCGTGTCTCTCCATGTCCCCCCGTGTCCCTCTCCTGCCTCCACTTGTCCCCCCGCGTCCAGCCCCATCCGCATCCGGAAGTGTCCCATGATGCTCCGCGGCGGGACTACACCTCCCAGCGGCCCTCGCGGCTCCGTGCACGCGGAGCGGGCGCGGGGCCTCCGCCATCTTTGCTGCGGTCCATGAGCGGCGTGAGAGGAGTGGGGGTGGGTCCGGTGGCTCTTAAAGTGGGCACGGCCCGGGGTGGGGCCCTCTCGGCGCGGAATGGAGTGCGGACCGGCAGCGGAGGTTCGCGGGTGGCAGGGTGCACGCGGAGAGGGTGGTGGGAGCGCGATGGAGTCGCGGACGTTCCCCGTCTCGCCAGTCGCCGTTCTTCTGTTGCCTCATCCGCTTTAAGGCCCGGCGGCGGCAACGGGCAGGGGTGGACGGGGGGGCCCGGGGGAAACGGCGGGAGGTGGCGTGGCTTAAACGGGGCGGGGCTAAGAGGGGCGAGGCCCTGTAGGGATTTGGAGGGGCGGGGCCTGGGGAGGTGGGCCTGGGGCAGTGTGGATGCCTCCCCGCCCCCCTTCTTGTGACCCTCTCCATGTCCCTAGGCCACTCCCTGTGTCCCCCCCATAACACCAGTGTGGAGCCAGGGAACCCTAATTCCTCACCCAACCGTCTCCCGATCCCCTCCATGATGCTGCGCCACCCCTGTGTCTCCCCCCACCATGTCCCCTGTCACCCCTCAGCACTTCCCCATATTCCCCGATGTTCTCCATGAACCTCCAGGACTGACCACCCGTGCAACAGGACCGTGTCCATGTCCCCTTCCCATGTTTCTGTGTGACCCCCAGACTCTCCTATGGAGCCGTGATACCCCAAATTCCCCATCTGACCCCTCCATACTCAGACCACCCCTGTATCCCCCTCTGACCCTGCTGTATGCCCCCAGCCCTTCCTATAGACTCAGCACACACGTGTCGTCCGCAGGCCCCGGAGTGCATCCGGCGCCAGAAGCGCCGGGAACTGGACGCGCGACGCAGCAAGTGCCGCATCCGCATCGGGGGGCACCTGGAGCGCTGGTGCCGCCTCAAGGAACAGCTTGGATTCGCCCTGCATTCCCAGTTGGCCCAGTTCCTCCTTGACAGGTCATTAGCGGGGCTCAAACCCCATTAAAACCCACCTCTCATGGGGAAAATCCAGGTTTCTGCTTGCTCACCTCTGTCTTCCCATGCAGGTACAGCTCTCATGGCTGCGCCTGGAGCCCAGGTAGGTGCTTCCCTCCCAATTCCATGTTGGCATCTAGTAGTTTGGGTCCATAAGAAGTTCGTGGTGGAAAGGGAGGACTCCTGTTGAGTTGGGTTTTGGAGAAGCACCTGGAGTTTGCTCACCCCTCTGAGCACTAGGCAAATCCTCTCTGTGTTCCCTGCTTTTGGCATCCCCAGCTCTTTTTTGGGAAGCTATTTGAGGGTTGCTTTTAACAAGGAGAACCCTAAGAGCCTGGGGAAGGTGGAGGGGGCATTGCAGTTGTCCCACACACCCCCCTCCCCGTCCCCCCCCATGCCATTTTGGAGCTGTTTTTCACAGATTTCTTTGTTTTCCCAGGCGAGCTGGAGCGGCTCCAACCGGCTGCACTGCAGCGCCTGGTTGTGCTGTCCCACAGCCATGGCCAGGAGTGTGGTTTTGTGCCGGACATCCAGCTGCCAGCACCGGGCAGTGCAGCCCCGCTGGCTTGGGAGTGTGTGGCTGGACACCGCTTCTCATGGGGTGGCTCTGGGGTTCCCAACAGCCCCTCCCACGACCACCTGAAAGCAGCCCAGGAATGCAGCCCCTCCCTGGGCACTGGGCGCCGGCATTCGCTCCGTAGGGCCACATCGGGCTCCAACGAGGCTGGAGTGGAGGGAACAGCCAGGTCACCTCATGGTGACAGGGACTGGAGCAAGGAGCTAAGAGATGGTGATGACAGTGGCAGCACAGGTGAGCTCCTCCAGAGGTGAGCTCCTCCAGGTCACCTTTCTGCCCTCAACTCCTCTTGCTTCCCTACCTTCAGTCCCTCTCCCACTTCTAGGGTAGTTCCAGTTCCACCGCCATCCCACTGGGATCAGACACTGCCCCAACCCCACTGACCCTTCCAAGAGCCCCATCCTTCCCAACTCTCCATCCTTCTCCTCCTCACCTCTCCCAGCCCTTCCTCATCACCCTCCTGTCCTCTTCCAGCCCCCCAGATGCCACTTGGACCAGGGCCTGTGGCAGCAGCTGGCAAGAGGTGAGTGGTGGCACCCACAAGCATCCCCTGGAGAGGCCAACAGTTGCATTTGGCCCTGTCTGACCCAACCCTGGGTCCCCAGCATTGGCCAACATGACTGTCTGTGGTTGAGCCATCACGGCAGAGTTGACCCAGGTCGTTGTGCAGTAGCGCCATCCCTGGGGACAATGTGGAGCCAGGAGCTGAGCCCCGAGAGGAAGAGGAGTGTGGGGACTTTGCTGATGCTGATGACTTGGCCTACACTGATGACCTGCATGATGAGAACTACCACCCATCCCTGGACAGGTGGGAGAGCTGTGAGGGAGCCTGCAGATTGGGATTGCGTGGGAACCACTCCATGGTGCCTGCTAGCACCGTCCCAGTCCAGACTAATATTGCACTGGAAGGGTTTTGGGCCTCATGTCTGTTCCATGTGCTAGTCCTGCTGCAGCTGCCCTGGCAAAGTGGGGAGGAGGTGGGAATAGTGTCCATGTGGGGCTAAAATAAGGTGTTTCTGGGGTCAAAGGGCACAGAATTTTGGAGAGGCATTTTCATTGTGTCTCACCTGGGGGAGAGTCTTTGCCATCCAACTGATGTCCAACCATGTCATACCATGCCCAACTGTGTCCAACCCATGTCCTGCCATGTCTAACCAAGTCCTTCCTTGACCAACCCATGTCTAACCATGTGCAGCTAACTCATTTCCTACCACATCCAACCCATATCTCACCCCATCAACCACCCAAGGCCCCTCACCCACCCCCATCTGTGTCCCCAACAGTGACTCAGAGCCACAGCGACACCAGGGCCAACCCAAGGCCCGCAAGAAACCAATCAAGGAGGAGCAGCCCCTGCTCAAGCCACCCCTGCCCAGCTCTGGCCCCTTGGAGGAGAAGAGCGGACGGGTCAGGTGAGTCATGGCAGCCACAGAGGTGAAGGGATGAGGAGATGGGAGCCAAAGTCATCGTCTTGGGAGTGTCCCATGCTGTTGCCCACGGGGCAAGAGCTGTGTCTCCAATGGGGGTCAACCCTCCGCATGACATTACTGCACTACTGACTGCAGGGCAGAGCCAGCCGTGTTTCTTCGTCTTGTTGGGTGTTGAGTGAGCAAAGAGGGGTCTGGCTCACAAACATTGCTGCAGGGGCTTCATGAGCCTCGTGTCACCCACCCTGTCCCTCGTGGGGCCGGTCCAGCATGGTCAGGGAACAAGGAGAGGCAGCCAAGGCTGGGGCTGCCATGGAGGGGGACAAAGACCCCTTGATATACCTGTGGTGGCCACTGAAGCCTCCACCAGACTGGAGATGGAACAGTCCGAAATCCATCCATCCATCTATCCATCCCACCACAATCTCCTCCAACAATGGATCCATGACTTCTCCACCAGCTTTGGGGCCTAGTGTTGGGTTTCCAGCTCTCCTTTCCAGGCATACAGAATTCAATGTTTTGTGCTAAAAACCTCAAATCAGCCCTCACTGGGGCTTTGCACAAGTGTTAAAGGGATGTTGGGCTGGCGCTTTGTCTGTGCATGGCCTCAGATCCAACACACATAGACGCCTCACCTGGATGGATTTTCTTACACTTTTGATACAACAAGGGGGTAAAATCCCCCTTTTCCCTGGAATCAGCCATAACTCCTCCATCTGTCCCCTGAAAGATGGGCTCAACGCCAATCCCATCTCAAACCTTTCCCCAGGTGAGTGTTGTGCCACTCCCTTACAGCTTTGATTGATCCCTTTGAGCAGCTCCTTTTGGATGCTGAATGCCCTCCCCTCTCCTGGCAGCTCCAGAACCACCCTGGATGTGGCTGCAAGAGGGATCACCCTTCCTGGAGACCCAATCCCAGTGAAGGTAACAATGGAGTTTGCTCTTCCCCGCTCCCTGTCATCACTGGGCATGTGGATCCCAGGCTCCCAAATCCAATGAGAGGGTAGAAGAGTCTGCATTCAATCTGGCCCATTCTTTTTGGGGCCAAAAGTGACTTAAATGTGGGGGGTTTTCTGATTTTTTTTTTGGGTTCTGCCAGATTTCCATCCCACATTCCATGGTCTTGCCCTCCAAATATGTCCAAAGTTACACCTGCAGGCTGGTGGCTTTTCTGAGGCACCAGGGTGGGCTTGTAGCTCTTAGCCCCCTCCTAAAGCCAAGCCTAAGCTTCAGGTTGGCCCTTTTTGTGCTGAGTTCGGTGACACGGACTGTATTTTTAATATTTTGGTTCATTTCTCCCCCTTTTGTCACAGCAAATCTAAAACAGGAGATAAATCCTGGCTCAAGAGAAAAGCAGGATCTTCCAGATGTCAAGGGGTTCCTCCTCTTCTCCTTTCCCCAGGTAAAGCTACCCTGAGCTGTTTTCAAGGGGTTTGGGACAAGCCCCATGCTGAATCCATGCTTGAGCATTGGCATCTCTTACCATCCCATTATTTCTCCTCCCCAAACCCCACTTTAACCCACTTTTAATGGCTCTTTCCTTTATTCCAGGGTGACAGCTAAGAATAGCTGCTGTTTCCGGGGAGCTATGGATGAATTATAGATCAAACCTGGCTGGGAGCCAATTTCAGTGTCCTGAGATGCATCCAAACCATGTGAAAAGGGTTTTGTAACAAGCAATAAAGAATTTATTCTTACTTTAACGCCTGAAGGATGTGTTTGTTCCAGCATGTCCTGCTCCCATGGGGAAATGGGATGGAAATGGGAAAAATGCTGGTCCTGAGGATGACTTATTGTGGGATTTCCTCAGGAATCTTGGCTCTGGGCCTGGGGACAGCGAGGGGACACCAAGGCCTGGCTCAAAATGGCTCTTTCCTATTGCAGTTGCCGGCGTCAGACACAGGCGAGTGACAAGGACATGGCTCAGATCGGCCCCAAGAGAATCAGGTACCTGGGAAAGGGGAGGGAAGGGGCTAGGGAAGCTTCCAGGCATTCCCAGGAAGAGCAGGAGGAGGAGCTCAGCTCTTCCGTGAGGGACGGGCAGAAGGCTATGAAAGGGTTTCTTTGCTTCATTTTAGATTTTACTGGGGGAAAGAAGCGAAGGTGGGTGAGGAGGAAAGAGCTGGGGGCAGATCCATATTCCAGAGCTTTTCTAACCCTCCTCCTCCTTCCTGCCAATGATTTTTCCCATGTTTTCTCTGTCAGGAAGGCGGCAAAGCGTGAGATCCTCCTGTGCGACTTTGAAGGCTGTGGCAAAATCTTCTCCAACCGCCAATACCTGAACGTGAGCGCCTGGAGGGACCAGCACTTCCTGGAGCACTGGGGAGCCTGGGTGCAGTGTCCTGGAGCTGGAATTGGGAGCTGATAGGTTTTTTCCCCTGGCAGCACCACCAGAAGTACCAGCATGTGCACCAGAAAACCTTCACCTGCTCTGAGCCCACCTGCGGGAAATCCTTCAACTTTAAAAAGCATCTGAAGGAGCACGAGAAGCTGCACAGTGGTGAGTGGGGCATTTCCACGGGAATGACACCTCCTCCCCGAGGGATTACATCTCCCTGGACATCCTCCTGTAGGAGTTAAAACTCTCCTTTATGGATTGTGGCTCCATTCATAGGGATCACACCTCCCTTATGGATCACACTTCTTGTATGGATTCCACCTGCTCCCTTCAAATTCACACATCCTTCGTACCCCCTTCCCCACTGGGCCACAGCCACCCATTCCCAAATTCCCATCCCTGGGAGCCATCACTGTTGCCCTTTGGTCCCCAGATCTCTCCTGTATCATCTCCATTCCCATGCTGGGAAGTCTCCCTGCTCCCAAAGCACGTCCCAAGGGCCCTGATGGTTTTTCTAGGCTAGATCAGCCTGATTCCCTTTTCTTTTTCTCCCAGACAAGCGGGATTACATCTGTGAGTTCTGTGCACGCTCCTTCCGCACCAGCAGCAATTTGATCATCCACCGACGGATCCACACTGGGGAAAAGCCACTCCAGTA
Source organism: Poecile montanus (assembly GCA_038429875.1). Taxonomy (NCBI): domain Eukaryota; kingdom Metazoa; phylum Chordata; class Aves; order Passeriformes; family Paridae; genus Poecile; species Poecile montanus. The sequence continues at coordinate 1,123,305 of CM076537.1, read as the reverse complement.
AGTCCCAGTCCCATTTCTGACTTGCCAGTAAGTCACAGTCCCACCCCCGCCCTTCCAGTAAATCCCAGTCCCATCCCTGCAGCTCTGCTCAGCCTCTTCCCACCCTTTTCAACCCAAAATCAGCTCCTCAGTACAGGGCCAAAAGTCAGGCTGTGATTTCTCCCGAGGTTTCTGCCCTTGGAGCTGGCTGTGCTCAGATCCAGCAGTTCCAGGGCAGTGTTTAAGTAGGCGCAGGTTAATGAGCTGGGACAGAACGAAGGACTCCTGTCCAACACATTCATGCCAGGAGGGCGCTGGAGCTTCAACCCACTGCACAGTCCAGCCCCGAGCAGGGCAGGGCCGGTTCTCCCTATGCCTCATCCCTGAGGTTTTTTACTCCTGCCGGGATCTCCCTCAGGTGTGAGATCTGTGGCTTCACCTGCCGCCAAAAAGCCTCCCTGAACTGGCACATGAGGAAACATGACGCTGACTCCTTCTACCAATTCCCATGCGATGTCTGCGGGAAGAGGTTCGAAAAGCGGGACAATGTCACCGCCCACAAGAGCAAGAGCCACCCCAGGGGGCTTGGGGGACCCCCCCAGCCCGAGGGAATCCAGCAGCATCCGGAGCCCCCTGGGTCGATGGAACCTCTGGAGCTGCTTGGGAACGTCCTGGGGAGTGGGAGGGATACAGGGAGGACCCCACAGGAGTACGGCGGGGGGGATGTTGGGCAGGATCCAGGCATGCCCCAAGGTGAGGGGATGGGTGAGAGGGGGTCCTAGTGGGCTCATCCCCCAGTTTGGGGACTGGAGCAGAATTGGGGATGATGCTGGACCCTGCAGCAGCTCCAGGTGCCAAAAATACATGGGCAAGGCAAAACTGGGGAAAATCCCAGGTTTTCAGCCAAATCCCAGATGAACTCCCAAAGTTTTCAGCCAAATTGCTGGAGCAAATCCTAGTTTTTCTGCCAAATCCCAGCTTCCCCTGACCCCAGAAGTATTGCCACAGGTGGATCCTCAATAAAGACTTATTTTGGGTAAAAGTGGGATCTGGTGTCAGATTTTTATGGAAAAGGTATAGAAAAGTGAGATGGCACAGGAAAAGAGGTTTGAGAGGGGGTGGAAACACCACACACCCAGGAACTGGGGACCCAAACTGGGATGAGAGGGAGTGCCCAGTGGGGCTGTGCTCCAAAACTGGGAGCTCCCAGTGCTTCAAACTTTTCCTTTAAACTTTATTTAATTTTCATTTAAAACTCAGATTTAAACCAGAATTTTGAACTTACAGATACTTGGAAGCTCTAAGTTGGGACCATTCAGTGAATTGCAAGTGCCCCCAAAACCCCAGCATGTCTCTGCCTCCATCCCCTCCTGTGCAGGAGCAGCTTCTCCTCCTCCCCCAGCACCAAAAACCCCAAATTATCGGGTTTTAGGGTTTTTTTGCACAGCAACTTTTATTTCCCCACTAACAGTGACAGGGCAAAGGACACGAACAGCAGCAGGGGGGAGGGCACAAGGGGAGTGGGCAAGCGCAAGATCACACCTAGAACACAGACCCACCCTCCCCCAGGCCCCCAAAACCCCCCAGCCTGGGTTTGGGGTGATCCCAAATATCCACATCCCCTTGCTGGGATCCCAGGGCTCCAGGGGCTCAGAATTTAGGGGAACAAAATACAGGGGAAAGTGGGGGAGATGAGGAGGCAAAGAGCGACATGTGGAGTTGACGGGGAGGCAATGGGGGGACGGGGGGCTAGGAGGGAAATGGGAGGTGATGGGGGTATGAGGAGAGGGAAATGGGGGGCAATAGGGAATATAGGTGGGGTGACTCAGTGACAGTAGGACAGGCTCTGCCCTTTCCCCAGGGGGGAGGGAAGGAGATGGGATGACTTGGAAACCAATGGTGTCCAAACTTGGGCAGGGGGAAAGGGGGAACGACACCCCTCCTCTCCACACAGCATTTTAGCGGGGAGGTGGGACACAAAGCTTTGGCTACTATTCAAAGTAGGATGGGATCAGCCTCTCCCTGTTCCACGGGGCTCCAGCTCCAAAGAAAAATAGAAAATGAACTACAGGGGTGTTTAACCAGCAACAAGGAGGGGGTGGCCAAGTAGACCCCCTCACCAAACAACGCCCCTGAGGAAGATTTTGAGGGTAAAAACACTCCAAACTTTGAACTTCAACAGGAAAAAATCCCCCCTGAATGGCCAAGGGCAGGATTTGGGGCGTTTTGCTTGGAAGCAAAGGAAAACCTAAGGATGGCGGGGGACAAGGGACACCAGTGAGCGGGGTGGGCTCAGTTGCAGAGGGACAGCGAGGAGCCCACATAGAAGAGCCAGAAAAACGGGAAGATCCTCTCGGAGAAGGCGGCGGTGAAGGTGAAGATGGGAGCCATGTTGTCAGCGTTGTAAAATGCCACCCACCCGCCCTCATAGTCCAGGTACACCCCGATCTTGCGTGGCCGCTCACAAAGGGACAGCGGTGTCTCAGGAGAGGTGAACGCCTGGTACTGATCCCAATTTTTGCCCTTCCAGTTGAGCCCCACCGCCCAAATCCCCTCCTCGGGGGCGAAGTCGACCTTCTCCTTGCGGCGCACGGACTCGCGGGCAGCACCCAGCACCCAGCTCTCCCCGTCTCCCACCTCCACTTCCCAGTAGTGGCGGCCAGCAGAGAAGCCCTCGGAGGCCAGGACGCAGAAGGCGTAGTCGAAGCGTTTGGGATGAGCCGGCAGCTCCTGAGGGGCCCCGCGGAGCCGCACGCTCCGCTTGTCCTCTGACAGCACCAGGTAGGGGTTGGCTGTGTCGGGATCCAGGGAGAGCTCGCCTGGAGGGGAAAAGGGGAGAGGTATTGTGGTATCGGCAGGTTGGACTCAGTGGCTGTGTCCCAAACCCAACAGGGACAACACAGGTGAGTCACCTCTTGGATCGTTATCCCACCTCTATGGGGACTGATCTATTGTCTGTATCCCAAACCAGAGAGAAAGGACCCAGGCGAGCCACCTGTAGCATCTTGAAGAGTCCACAAAGAACCCAAGCCAAGCAATTCCAACCTTAACCGTTGGAAAAGGAAGCTTAGAGCCCACATAACACCCAATCCTGGCAAATTCCCACATTATCTCTTGGAAAAGGGAAGTCACAGCCCCAAATCCCAGCCAGTTCCAAGCAAACCCCTGGAAAAGGGAGGTCTTACCCCAATCCCGATGGCCTCACCTGTGTCGTTCTCCAGCTCAAAGCGCAGGTTTTCTGCGGGAAGAGAAGGAAGGAATTGAGCCCTTGAAACCCCCAGAACTGCCCAAGCCATCAAGAATGATTCTTACTCCCCACTTCCACACTCAAATCCCAGGGAAATCATTACTTTTGCACCTTTTCCCTGGGATGAGCCAATGCTCAAACAAACTAGAACTCTTCCAACCAGCCCAGGGGGGGGAGTAAGAGCCAGGCTCCATCCCAGCCCTGATTTTGGTGGACTTCTGTGTGGCATCCTGGCTGGGAAGCAGTGTTTTTTTCCAGGAAGGATCTTGTCAGGCTCACCCTTGAATTCCAGCAGCACTTCCTTGAGCACCGCACTCTTCTGGGAAAAGCTCTTCAGCTTCTTCTCCAGCTCGGAAAAGCCTGGCTCGGGCTTGAGGAACATCCAGCTTTCCAGGCTGTGGAGACATGGGAGTCAGGGACTCAATACCGGGAACTCCCACTGGGAAGGGTTGAAATACCAGCTCTGGCCTGCAGCCAGAGCCTCCCAGGTTCACTCACCTGCTGCCAGCTGGGACGACACCCTGGAAGGGGAAGAAAACCCAAGGAATTTGTTAGGATCGGCATCTCTCCTATCTCAGAGATCCCAAAATCCTACCCAAAAACTGGAAGGATCCCATGAAGAGACTTTTGTCCCACCATAAAGACATTTTTGTTTCCATAAATGGAATTTCTCACCCCATTAATAGGATTTTTTTCCCAACTAAATGGAAATATTTTGACCCACAAATAGAAGCTTCTTCACTTTTTTCACCCCATAAACAAGACTTTTTTGTCCCTATAAATGGAATTTTCATCCCATAAATAGGATTTGTCCCTGTAATTAGGATATTTTTGCCCAATACAAGGGATTTCTGTATCCATAAGTGGATCTTTTTTCCATAGAGACACATAACAGAGTCCCACCTCGCCAGGTGTGTTCCCTGTCCCACTATCCCCGCCCTGCTCTGCCAGGAGCTTGTCCAGCTGGGCAATGTCCTCAGCCAGTCGGGCCACGCTCTCGTCCCTCCGCCGCCCAATGTCCCTCTCCAGCTCTTCCAGCCGGGAGAGCAGGAGCTGCTCCTTCTCCTCCAGGAAAGCCCGCAGCTCCTTGCACTCAGCCACGATCTTCTGCCGCTCCACCTCCGTCTGCTTCTGCAATTCCAAAGGAAAGATCCCTGTGGAGGGCAAATCCCTGCAGCCATGGAGCTCAGGGAATCACCCCAAAGTGAGAGAATCTCTGGGGGCTGGGATTCCCATGGGGAGGAGGAACCCCCCAGGTGGGACCAAATTCCCACAGCTAGGAAATCCCCAGGGGAGACTGAACCCTCCTGGATGGGAACTCTGTGACCCCCGGCACTCACCAGCAGCTCCTCACTCTGCCGCTCCCGCTCGGCCTTGGCCTCTTCACGCCCTTTCTTCAGGGAGCTCAAGTGCTCCTGGGGCACCTCCTGGAAAGGAGAACAATGAGATCCGTTGGGAATTCTTCTCATGGGTGACCAGGAGGGAAGGTTGCTGCAGCTAAAATGGCCAAATTCACCCAATCTAGGATTTTTTTTTTGAGCTGGAGCCAGCAGCTGCCCTGCTCCCCTCAACCCTGACCTCAGGCTGTGCCAAAAACACAATTCACCCCAACCAACCCAAAACTGAAAAAAAAAAGTAAATTAATTTTGTCTGCCTGTGAGGAAACAAATGCCCTGGTCCCACATCTCCCAGGATCACTTCCCACATTCCCCCTCCTCAAGGTGCCCCAAAATTGCGCTGGAGGCACCCCCCCAAGAGGAGGAACTGCTGCCTCCAAACTGCTCATTAAATTAATAATTAATAAATAATTAATTAAACTCATCCTTATTTAAGTAGCTTGACCTCCATGGAGGACAGAGAAGTCCCAGCAATACTCTGCAAACACCAGCTGGCCTTGGGGGCAAATAAATCCACTTATTTTATAACTAAAGCCCAAAATACAAGGATTTTGACTGTTAAGAGCCAGAAGTTGCTGCCTTTGGAATTTATCCATGAGATTATAGCAATTACCAGGAAAAATAAAGAGAGGAGCTCAGCAACAATCAATTATTAAAAATTCATAAAAGTAGGTTAACGAAGGGGGAAAAATCCCAAGGGAGCGATAACCTGGATCTGCCTAAGGACGTCTGGGTCCTGAAAAAAAGGGCAAAATCCCAGATTTGGGGCGTGGGGACAGCCCCAGCGTCCCCGGAAGAGGAATCACAGCAGTTCCGGGACAAAATCCTCTCTAAAAGATTTTAATAACCACAAGAACTACTGTGTGGTGGTTAATGATCCCACAATCCCCTTCCTTGATCCCTCGGGATCGTGCTGGTGCCACCCTCCTGCTGCCACTGCGCAGCGACATCGGCTCCGTCCGGCATCTTGGATCCCTCCGAATCCGCTGCTCCCGGCCTGGAATAGCGAGGCCTGGCCACCCACATCAAGCCCTTGCGCTTTTAATTACGAATTAATCCCCACAGTGATCACGACACGCCCCATATGGTGACATGGGGGAGCCCCAGCGCCGCCGGGAGGGTGCCGTTTTCGCTCTGCGTCACTCCTCAAGCACCCTCGGGTTGTGGGGCGGGGGGGGACAGGCGGCTCCTGGAGGAGTCCTGCTCCACTTCCAGCCGGGATCGGGATCGGGCCGGTGGGATAAATAACCGCCCGCCCCTGCGTTCCCAGGCTCCAGCTCGGACCTGCCCCGGGAAGGGGGAGCGGTGGGTTTCGGGGGCTGGAGGGATTTCGCACGATCACCCCCGGACGCCGGGACACCCTTTTCCCAGTACTCTCCCAATTCAACCTCGCACCGGGAACACCTCCCGCTTACTGCATCCTACCCCCGGGCTGTCCCTGTCTTGGGATGATTCAAGTCCTTCTACGCTCCGAATCCTGGGGCACAGCGCCCAGCTGGGGAGGAGATCCCCCGTGAAGATCCATACAGCCTGGAGGGACCCTTACTGCACCGCACGCATGTGGGGGACTGCGGGCTCATTTCTGTACTCCCCTGTGGAACCAGAGGTTGCCGCTGCACCCAAAGGGCGCTTCCCCCCATGGAGAGGAAGACCCTGGCGCACCCCCACCCCGTGAGATCTCGGGCACTGCCAATCAGGGGTGGGCTGTTTCCGATCTTCTCCCCGCTTGCTGCATCCCCCACTTCTGAGGGGCTGCCCTGCACCCCGAGAAAGACCCGGGAGGGGGCGGGGTTTTCACTGCCCCCTAACACCCCGAGGGGTTTCGCAGTGCTCTCCTTCTCCGGGGGAAAGGGGTCCCGATGCCCCGCCGCCCCCTCGGGAGGGGAGTCCTCGCCGTCCTCCCTCCGAGCCAGGCGCTGTGCGTGGGGGCGGGCGGAGTCCCGGCACTGACCTCCGCGGCGTGGGCCGCCTCCTCGGCGGGCAGCACAGTGTGGGCGCGGTGCTCGCGGGACAGGTGACACACGACACACACGGCCCGCCGGTCCTGCACGCAGTAAAGCCGCAGCGGCTCCCCGTGGCGTGGGCAGCGCGGCGGCCCCGGTGGGCCGGAGGGGGCAGCCGCGGGCAGCGGCGGCGCGGGCGGCCCCGGTGGTGGCTCGGCGGGGCCCGGCGGCAGACCCAGCTGGCGAACGATGTGCACGATGTTGCCAAGGGAGCGGTTGGGGCGGAAGAGGCGCTGCGGGACCGGCTCGCGGCACTGCGGGCAGCAGAGACGCCGTGCCGAGTCCTCCCAGCACTGGGTCACGCAGGCGCGGCAGAAGTTGTGCCCGCACTCGGCCACCAGCACCGGGTCGTTGAAGTACTCCAGGCACACAGGGCACGTCAGCTCGTCCTGCAGGCTCCGCGCAGCGCTGCAGGGCGCGGGGGGCGCGGCGGGAGGCGCAGGCGGCGCCTCCATGGCTGCCGCTGTCCCGGTGCCGGCCCCGACCCCAGTGGCGGCCCCGGTCGTAGCGCCGGTGACGACAACGATTCCCCAAACCTTGCGCGTCCCTTCCGCACGGCACCGCCGCCCGACTGGCGACCCGGGGGCGGGGCCACGCCTGCGCCAGGGGCAGGAGCGGGACCACGCCTGCGCAGGAGGGGAAAGGGGCGCGGTTTGTGCTGCGTGTAATGGGGGTGGGCGTGGTCAGTGCCGCTGCTGCGCTGTGGTGGGCGTGGCCGGGGGCGTGGCGTAGGGCGGGGGCTCGGCTGCGCTTGCGGAATAAAAGAGGAGGCCGCCACGGCCGCCCTCCGCGCGGCGTCGTTGTGCGCGTGCGCGGCTCGTGTGCGCGGGGGCCCGTAAGGCCCCACAGGTGGGACCTGGCGTTGAGACGGGGGCGGGTCTGTGGGGGGACGGGTTTGGGGACCCCTGCGGGATTCGGGAAGGGGTGTCGGGGTCTGTGGGGTGCCGGTGTATTATATTATTGGCTTTTCTCAAATATTAAAATGAATGTTATGTATATAATGTTGGAAAACTTTGCTGAATTCATGTAGTTGCTTTTATTTCTGCTATTAACGAAACTTAGAAAGAGTAGTGTGATACATATATATTCTTAGGCTGTAGTATGATATTAAAATAAAGACTCCTTTTGTTCATATAACCCAGAGAATGAAAAGATAATCAGAACCTGTCCCCCTGCGTTCCCAGGTTATCTTATCCAGATGAAGACAGTAGTGACCAGACCTCCAAGGGAAAAATTCATTGAAACTCTGTTATCAGAGAGTCTGAGAATCAATGGAACCAAGAAGATTGATCTATTGGAGAGGGGGGAGTTGAAACTAAGCAAAGGAATATCTAAAATTTAAGAGGATTGTTTGAATCATGCATAAGAATTGATGGATATGCAAGAAATCGGTGCTTTTGAAGGACAATCCTTTGTTAATAAGGTGTGCTCTTGGTTGAATGATGAAGTACCTGGCCATATTTGTTAATTTATTTCTATCTCCTAATTGTCTTTTTATTAAACTTTTAAAATTATACCAAAAAGGTGAACCAGTAGAATAGTGGGGTGTATGGGGATCTGCAGAGTATTTTTGCAGGTCCATTACTATGTTTTTCAGGGGTGTATTGGGGTTTATAGGATGGGGTTTGGGGACCCTATAGGGTTAGGATGGGTGTATCAGGGTGTATAGGATGGCTTGGGCAAATTCCTGTAGGATTGAGGAGGTTTACCGAGGTCTATAGGATTTTTTGGGGGGTTGCTATAGGGGTTGGGGGGGGTGTATGAGTGTCTATAGGGTGCTGGGAGGGTAGCAGTCCCTATAGATTTTAGGATGATCCCAGATCCCTGGGGGGAGGGGGACGACGCAGAGAGCCCTGGGGGGTCTCTATAGGATGCTAGGTGTTCCTGGCATGAGGAGATGACGGTGGAGGGTTTTGGGGGTGGTTTTCACAGCATCAGCCTCTCTGCTGTGCTCTCATGGGTGTCAGAAATCTGCTCCAGGAACCTGAACTCAGGGAAAAATGATTCAAAACCTCTAGCCGTAGCAAAAACTACCCCAAAACCGCCATCAGCCCTTTCCCGGGGGATTTAGGGATTTGTATCTCTACTGGGAGCAATCCCTGCTCCACGTGACAGATGGAGAACACAACAGCAACATTAACCTCCTTTTCTTTACGTTTCCCGTGTCCGTGATGAGATTGGCTTTGGGGAGGAAATATTTTGTTACCATAAGGTCGGAAGGGCAGAAATCGGGGTTAAAAATAGGTTACCTGGTTAAAATGCGGAGTCAGAGCGGAGCTGCCCTCTTCCGAAATGGCGGCCTCGCCTTCAGGCACGGCGCGCGGGAAAATGGCGGCGGCCTCCCGCGCCCCATTGCTGCCCGTGGGGCTCGGCTCAAGATAGCGCCTGCGGCATGAAGCCCTGGGCGCCATCTCGGATGAGGGCGAGCCAGGCACTGTTGCCATGCCGACGTGCCCTGTCGGGCGGCAACGCCCGCGGAGCGAGGGCGAGGGGAGCGAGAAGCGACGTTTTGGCCTCCAAACTTCTCATGGAGGGGTCTCAGTACATCTGGGGGGGGCATTCCTTAATGTCGCGTTGCCCCCGTTAACAGAAAACTCCCTTTTTACCCCCAAAATCATCTCCTTTTCCTGCTGTGAAGGGTCACGGCGGCCGCCGCAATGGGCGGGTCCTGCAGCCCCTTCCCCTCAGCCCACACTGGTTAAAACACCCCCAGTATCTCTCCCCGCTCCAAATTTAGGGAGGTTTGCCCCGCAGCCCCCACAGGCAAAGTGACTCTTCAGCTCATCCCCATCCCCACAGAGGGGCGGGAGAGCCCCAAAACCACTTCCCCCCCCCCTTAACTGAGCAGTGTTGGGGTGTTTCTGTTTTGTTTTTTTTTAATTTCCGCCCAGACCCGCGGTTCTTGCCGCCAGAGGGCAGCGGCCATTGTCCACAGCCCTTTCCTCCCTCTTCCACACCCCCCCCCTTTTTTTTTTTTTTTTTTTTTTATTCCTTCTTTCCTTCCTTTTTAAAACTCTTATCGCTTAGGATATAGGAGGGACTGGGCTCACACGCTCCCCACGTGCGCGTCCCCATTTTTTGCGGGGAAAAAGCGAATTATTTTTTTTTAAATAAAGGGGCGGGGGTGTGGTGAGGGCTTTGCCGACAGCACCTCCTGAGCCGGACCCTGCAGGTAACGGGGAGATTTGGGTAAGGATGCAGGAAAAGAGGCAGAAAAATGGCTTGTTTTTCCCCATCTCCGTCCTTCCCTCCTCCATCCTCCCCTCAGGGTCCTGGATTTTCCTCTCTCCAGTCCCAGGGAAGGGGGAAAATGATAAAAAACCCACAACGCTCTCCCACCCCAAAACCCACCCCGTTGTCCTTCCTCCCCAGGGGAATTCCTTCAGATGTGTAGACGCCTTTATTTCCATTTATTTTAGCAGAGTGGCAAAATACTGAGGAATAAATAAAGTGGCATGAGATGCTGATGGGGACTCCAACATACATAAAAATAAAGTGAAAAATAGCAGGAGGGATCCATGCTGGAAACTGGCCATTTTTTCCTGCCATCAGTAAGTTATTCAGAATCTTTCAATACACCCTTTTCCCCCCGTCCTCCAGGAATAATAATAATAAATTAATAAAAATGAGATTAATAATTTGGATCCTTATGCACCTGCTGCACACCTCCACCACAGGAGGATGAGGAAGGATGAGTGGAGCAATGGGAATTTGGTTGTCCATTATTTTTGTAAAGGAAAGCATCAAACGCTCTTCCTACAGCTGGGAAAACTCCAATTTTCCCCCTAAGGCTCAGAGGATAATGGGGAAATAATGGGATGATTTATCCTTTTTGGGCAGGAGGAGCAATTACTGAGGGGGTTTGGGGATGATCTGGGTTGTGTGACTTTGTCTGTGTGATTTTGTCTCTGGAGAAGAAGGTGCTTGTGGAGTTTTCCTGCCTGGAGCAGGGAAAGCATCAGAGCACAGGGTCAGAGGACAAAGAGACACAGGTGTCCATGAGGTACGGGGCTCCCAGTTTATTCCTGCTGTTTGTTTGTCCCCCCATCCCTCCCTGATGGAGCCAAGTGCCGTTTCCTTCAGGAATAGGCTCCTTCTGCCCCAGATTGTCCCTTTTCTGGGGTCTGGACTGCAGCAAGTGCAACGTTCACCCATTGCTGTGGGAAGACACCAGGGCAGATAAATCCCTGTGCCAAAAGCACCCCTGTCACTCACCCCAATGCCCTTCAAGCGCCACTTGGTGTCCTTTGGCTTGTCCCCAAGACAAGTTTTCCCTCTGTTATCTCTCCACGTCCGTCACACCGAGGAGAATCTTGGTCCTTACTGGTCCTCACTGCTGTGAGCTCCAGTCATGTCCCCAGCGAGCTGTGTCCTGGTGAGGGGTGACTGCCCCGCGGCCTTGGGGAGGTGGCTACGGCGGTGCTTGGTGAGGTGCGAGCCCTGGCTGAAAGCCTCGCCGCACTCGGGGCACTCGAAGGGCTTCTCGCCGGTGTGAACACGGCGGTGCCGCTCCAGGTGGGATGCCCAGGCAAAGCCCTTCCCGCAGTCGCCACAGGTGTAGCTCTTTTGCACGGCATGGCCACGTTGGTGCACCAGGAACGGGGGGGCTTCCCCAAAGCACTTGCCGCAGTCACCGCACTTGTAGGGCCTCTCCGGCGAGTGGGTCTTGCGGTGCTGCAGCAGATGAACCTTCTGGGTGAAGCGCTCGCCACAGCTGCTGCAGGGGAAGGGCCGCTCGCCTGTGTGGACGCGCCGGTGCCGCTCCAGGTGGGATGCCCACACAAAGCTCTTCCCACAGTCGGTGCAGCGGTGCAAGTGTTCCCGGCGATGGCACCGCTGGTGCCGCGCCAGTGCTGGGCCCGCCCGGAACAGCTTCCCACAGTCTCCGCAGTGCAGGGCCCTCCTGCCCAGGTGTGTGTGACGGTGCCGTGCCAGGTCGGAGCTCTGGCAGAAGGTCTTCCCACAAGCCGGGCAGCGGTGCGGCCGCTCACCTGTGTGGCTGCGGCGGTGCTTGGCGAGGTGCGAGCCCTGGCTGAAAGCCTCACCGCACTCGGGGCACTCGAAGGGCTTCTCACCGGTGTGAACACGGCGGTGCCGCTCCAGGTGTGATGCCCACACAAAGCCCTTTCCACAGTCCTCGCACTTGTGGGGTTTGTCAGCGGCATGGCCGTGGCCGTGGGCCGCCAGCTCGGCCGCGATGGCGAAGCGCTTGCCGCAGTCACCGCACTTGTGTGGGCGGTCGCTGAGGTGGGTGCGGCGATGTTGCAGCAGGTGAGAGTTCTGGCTGTAGGTCTCACCACACTCAGGGCAGCCAAAGGGCCGCTCGCCCGTGTGGACGCGCCGGTGACGCTCCAGGTGCGATGCCCAGGGGAAGCTCTTCCCACAGTCGGCACAGGCAAATGGCCGCTCCCGGGCTGGTCCTTTTCCACGCACGGGTTTGACACAGCTGGGTTTGGGGAGCACGGTGGGTTTCGGAGTACCAGGGAGCACGGCTTTGTCCGGGCGCTTCGATTTGCGCCTGTTTGAGCCGAGGGGCTTCTCCTGCTCCAAACTGTGGGGTGAGTGCGGTCCGAGCCCAGCACCGCTCTCCAATGCTCTGTTCTCCGCTGCTTTTTCACTCACCAGCCCCTGAGCTGCTGGGAAAGGGGAGAAGCAGGAAAAGGTGAAAGCGTGAGGAGCAGAATTTAAAACAATGGACTAGCAACAGGATTCTCCTAAAAAATTTCACTTTTTCACTCTCCATCCTCTGAGCTTCTGAGAAGCAGGTGAAAGAGGGAAAGGGCATGGCCCTTATTGGAGAGGGGTAGGATTTAAAACAGCGGAGCAACAACAGGATTCCCCTTAAAAATCTTGTTCTCCCAGAGAGGAGGAAGAGAAATATGACAGGGACCTGATACCACTTTGAACTGGAAATGTGGAGATGCCAAGGGCACTCCAGTGCCAGAATTTTCAATTTAAATTAGGAGAGATCAATAACATTTTCCTGAAGAAAAAGAATTAAGGAGAGGGCTGGGGCTTGGAGAAATCCCCCTGGAAACTTGCCCAGATTTCTCCGCCCCTCTTCCCAAACTGCTTTTCTCGGAGCAAGGAGAGGATAGGGGGATATAGAACAAGGAAAGAGATTTTTGGGGCTTCCTTACCCAGGGACATGAGGGTCTCGTAGCTCTCGTGCATCACGTCAAGGTACAGGGCCTTCTGCCGCGGATCCAGCAGCACCCACGGCTCCATGGCAGGAGGGAGCACCAGTACAATGCAGATTGCTCCCTCGGGGCTCCCCAAAATCCCCTGCAGGGAGGAGAAATCCCTTGAAATCACGGAATTCCCCCCACAGCGCCTCCTACTCGAGATTTCATGCTTTTCCTGTGGTCACTTGGAGGAATGTCGGCTTTTCACCGTCCCTCCGTCCAGGACTAATCCTGAGCGCCCCCAGAGCAACGCGGGAACAGCGGGGCAGAAGGGTCTCTGCTTTCCCCCCGCCTTTCTGGCAGACCCCATCCCACAGCAATCTCTGCCTCCCGCTTCCCCCGCTCCCCGTGGCACCGGGAATCAGCGATGGGGCCCTGCGGGCTGTATCCCAGGAGCATCCCCATGCCTGCGGAGCCCAGGGCCAAGTCTCCATCCTGCCTATTCCTTGTTCTCTCCACAAAGGAGCTGCTGCTGCTGCCGGGAACGTCCCCGCGGCCGTCTCCAGCCCCGCTGGGAGCCGAAGCGCATTCCTGCTCCTCTTTCGCCCCGTTACCTGCCGTCCGCGGCTCCTCGGCTGCCAGCCGAACCTGCAGCTGCTTCCACAAGGCTTTTCCTTAGGAGAAGCGCCCTCCGTTCCCACGCTGAGGCTGCAGAGAGGGGGCGATGCCCAGACCCCCCCCTTGCACCCCAGGACCACAAAGCCTCCCCGCCAGGACACAATGGAGGCGATGCCGAGCACAGCTCCGCTCCGGAAGCCCAAGACGGTATCCGGGAGAGGAGAGGCCAAGAAGCAGCTGCGCTTACCCAGAGCCCTCTAGAGGTAAAGTAATCCCAGCCCCGTCTCCGAACCTGCCATGGACCCTTCGGAACTGTGGGAACGCGGGGAACCGCTGAGCCCCCCATCCTCCTGCTCTGTCACCCGCGCTGTCGCCCCGGCTGGTACCCGGAGCGTTTGAGGACCCTGCTGGAAGCTGTGCCAGGGAGATTGGGATAGCAGGACCACGGATGGATCAGGTGTTGGGAATGTGGAAGGGTTTCGCTGGAATCCGCCCCCAGGTGAGAGAGGGGACACTGCTGCTTCCAAATCAGCAGCAGGCAAGAAGAAATTCGTGGTTTTTACCTGGAAAAATAGCCCTGATTGTGTTTTCCTGGTCAAAGTAAGTGGGTTTTCTCCCCTCAAAACTCCAGGTGAGCTGCTTATAACAATGCCACGAATAAAAGTGGTGGGATAAATACCCCTAAACCGCCAGGCTGGGGCAGGAAGAACCCCTGGATCCTCAGGGTCCCCAAAAGGCTCCAGCAGCCACCAGGGAGCAATTGCAGGGGCCAGCAGATCCAGAATTGCTCTTTCCATCACCCCACACCACTTCGGAGCAGAAAAAAGCTTGTGAAGAGATTTATTTCTGGGAAAACTAAATAAAATTGGGAAGGGGGGGCTGCAAAGGAAGCAGGAAAGCCCAAGTGCTGAGAAGATGGATCCTTGAGGATGATGAGGGTGAAGAAGGTTCCTGGCATCATCAGGATGGCTGAGTGGCCTAAGGCATCAGACTCAAGGCCCTGCTGTCCCTGCTGTGTGAATTCTCGTCCCCAAATGGAGGCGTGGATTCACATTCCACTTCTGTCACACATTTTTCCTAAAAGCTCTTTATAAAATATAATTTTCTGTCTTTTTTTCTTTTCCTATCCCTGATAAAAATTTATCCCTGTCGTATCCACTCTCTTCAAACACTGGAAGCCCCAGTAAGCTCACCCCAGTAAGGAACCTTCAGTTCTCCAAGAGAACCCCAACTTCCTCAGCCTGGGAGCGTTGCCGTGGCCTCCTCTGGACTTCCTCTGTCAGCTCCCCATCCTTCTCATGAGGAGAACCCCGATTTTGGACAGTTTCATCCAAGGAACTCCTCCCTAGTGCATTCATTTCTTGAATTATCCCCCCAATCCCAAAAGTTTTGCCTCGGAGTTACACGAGTACATGCAACAGGTGTATCCTAGGAATCCTCTGGGCAAGCAGGAAGTGAAGGACAAGAAAATGTTTTGAAAGGGCATCTTTCCTCAACAGGACCTGCCCACACCTCTCCAACCTGTGCCTGCCGGCCCAGAGACTCATTAAGGATAATTACCTCATTAATAAATCCACCCGGGATTTTCTTTGATGTGCTTTACATATTCGGTCTTTTTTCATCTCCACAGGGAAACCCTCCTCCATTCCAAGTGCTCGCCAACACATGCATGATGTCCCACACAACATGTAGAATGAAATCCCACTTTTTCCCCCCCTCTCCTTCCATTAATAAAAGTCAACCTTAAAAACAGAAAACAGCAATTTGGAAAGAAATCACGAACCCTTCTCCCACCCTCTAATCGCCTGCCTTGTGATGCAACAGATGTCAGGCAGAAACTCACCTTCCTGTAACCTTCAGGGAACCAACAGATGGGAGCAGGAAGTTGGGAGGGACAACTTTTGCAACTGGTAAACTGTTGATGCCCAGAAAATAAATCCCCATCATTGAGGTTGATCTCAAAAGCAGCTTGTTGGGACACGCATTAATCCATGTCTTAATGTGAATTAATCCATGTTATCAATGTGAAACCAGCTGCCTTCACTCCAAACTCTCTGCTGTTCCTGGGAATGTGTATCTGTGCCTGTTTCATTGTGCAATGCCCACATCCCTCAGGATTTGTTATTCCAGATAGAGAAAATATGTGGTTTTGGAAGTTCATATATGTAATATGTGGGGGAAGTTCCCCCCACAGGGGAACAACCAGCGGACCACAAATCACAAAACATAAAACCAGACCCAAACCAAGGGGTTTCTTTCCAAAAAAATGATAGTTTTACCTTTTTCCAATCCAACTGGTAGATTTTCTTAAATGGAGACATGCTCCAAGACAAAAGAAAAAAACCAAGAAAAACCTTCAGTCCTTTAGTTTTCCTTAGAAGGAAGTCTTCCAAAAGTGTTTGTCACCCAATTTTAACCAAGATAGCACAGTGACACCCCTTTGGAAGAAGTCTTCCCTGCCATCATGAATTCACAGCTACAAGAAACATCAAGGGTCCCAAAAACATCCTGTGACTCACAGGATTACATCAATGCATCGTGAAACTTCCCATCCTGGGGGATGTCCCCCTTGAATCTGACCGCATATAATCTCAAGGGCTGAGTACTTGAGATACCACCACCACCACTGGATGGATCCAGAGGAGGGCCAGAAGTTCCACAGGGACTGCAACCGTCACTTCAACCAAAGCACTGATTACTGCTTAATCAGACTGTGACCACCACCCTGACTCACAGGGACCAGGCTGTACTCTGTGGTTTTAAGTAATTTTCTTGTATTCATTGCATTTATTATAATTTTTCTATAAAATTGTAACTGACTTCAAATCTCTCCCAAGGTGTTTGTGTGTGGTTAATTTCCCCCACTGGTTTAACTTCAAAACAGCACAACCAGGAACATGGTATTGGGAATCCTGCAGGAAGCACAAAACCACCCCCACACTCCACAAAAAAGCAAAATTCTGGGCAAAACCCGTATCATGGCTTCTCCTGAGGAGATCCCTTGAACACGGCACCACAAGCCCACAATTTTCATGTCACAATTCCAGCTAAACCAGGAGATCCCATAAATGCAATCTGCAAAACCCTTGACATGAATTTCCAAAATTCTACCTAAATTTTGTTGGACTGAATGTTCCTCCATCCTGAGATATTTTATAATCATACTTAGTGAAACCCCACAGTTTTGTGGTGATTGAACAGGATAAAGCCTGGTGAGGGTATTGGTTCTTCGAGGAGACTCGAGCTCTTGGTCCAAGAACAAAGAGAGGGTTCCTCGGGTGAGTTTATGGTGCCTTGGCAAGTCCAAGATCTCCATTCTGGAAAAATGCTGGTCTCAGTCCTAGAAAAATACTCAGTTTTTGCCATTTCAGTGAAGTTCTGGATAATCTTTAAGGTCTCCTTCCCGCACAAACAATTCTTCATCCCCTCTATTCTGATGGAGACAAGATCAAGCCAAAATTGTCAACACCCAGGAGCATCCAGTAGGTGACTTTTCCCTGGAAATGCTCATTTTCATTCTTGAAATTCTATTTTGAATGCCAGCTCAAGATCTCACCAGGGTTCAGAAGGATCCCCGTGATGGTTATTCAGATTTCAGCGGGCTTTATGCAATACCAGGAAAAAAACCCTAACCTGATTGTTCCCCTCTGGGAAATTGCTGCCTTTGGTGGAGCAGGGTGCGGTCAACATGGTACATCACAAAACATGCAGCGGCCTCATGGCTTTACTCCAGTGAGTAAAGGGAAAAAAAAAAAAAAAAAACCCAGCAGTGGAACTAAGTCTAGTCAATTGCTGGTTCCCCTTCTAATGACAAATCCCACTTCACTCCCTTCCGCGTTGCACTGATTGGCAGAGGTTTTTCTTGAAGCACCAGATTGCTTTTGGTTTTTTTTCCCCTTAAGCTGGGGTATAAAATGAATTCCAATCTCAGCAGAGGATTCACCTTCCTCCTGGAGCGATGACTGGGTTTGGTGAGTGACTCCTCCACTCAACCCTGAGCTCTTTGTGGGCTTTTTCCTTGTTTTCTTTCATTTTTGGTGTCTGGGTTTGGTGTTTTGGTTCTGTCTGGTTCCACCTCTTTGCCACCTCCTGAGAGCATAGCCACAAACCTCCCTTTTTCCAGCTGGACTATTCCATGGCCACCTGGAGCTCCGGACATTGTGGGAAGGAGACCTCCCTTGAAATCTGGGGCATGGGATGATCCTGATTTTTCAGGAAACACAGGCACAAGCTTGGAGTCTCTGAGGTCCATCCCAGAGGATGCCTCCATGCTCCAAGTTGGTGGTATCTCCACATCTTCCCAAAAAAAACAGCTGATGGAAGGTGGAGATCCAGTTGACACCTCCAAGATCTGGTCCCAGGGTATTTGCTCTGATCTCCTAAAAATGGTCCATAGTTTTTTTCCAATCCAGCCGTGATGATTCTGTGATCAGGGCAGATCAATCCAACCTTATCCCACTGTTATCAGAGCAACTGGAACAGATCGTTCCTAAATATTTTTTATACTTGTCTTATCAGCTTAAGGAGCTGTTAAAACACCTGCCTCAGGTGTTGAATGATAAAGGCTCCAAGGTGGCTTCCTGGCAGACCCACCCCAGATCTGTTGCAGAACTGGGGCTGCTCCAGAAAAAAAAACCTCACAATTCTCAGGGATTTTCCAGCAGTGTGAATTACCCGAAGTTGGGTTTTCAAAGCTTCTTGTTTTTCCCTGAAAGAAAATTGGCAGCACTCAGGAGAAGGAAAAGAAAATGGAAGTTGTTCTTTGGTTATTTTGAAAAACAGAAACCAAAACTAGGAAAATCCCAAGGAGGGGCGGGGAACAGGATGGAGTGTGGTTCTCAGCTCAAATTTTCTTTCACTGTGAAAATGTTAAATAGCATTGTGTCTGTTCTGGTGGAAATAGTCATTTTGGGTCTGTTTGCTGCTCCCTGGAGGTGTCTCAAAGACACGATAATTCTGAAGGCGAGAATTTGAAATTGGGAGGAATTTTTAAAAGGAGGGGATATTAAAGGAGAGTAAAATTTTCTTCTCTAAAATTAGGTAGAAAATTTTTAATTAGGGAATTTTAAAGAAGATAAATCCCATCTCTCTTCATCCCCCTAATTCATCCATCTTTTAGTGAAATTTTGTCTCCATCTGTCCTGTGCAAGTCTTCATCAGATCAATCTGCCCAATCCTGTCTTTTTCCCTCCACCCTTCACATAAAAACTCCCCGAATTGCCCAAGTATGGGAAAGGTCACTGGGGACAACAAAGTGCCTTGATTCTTTGCACATGAGTGACACTAATTACTGTTCTTGGAAGCTTTGGAGCTTATTCTAAGGAGGTCAAAGTCATTTTGGAAACTCACCACAGCAGCTGTACAAGCAGAATATGAATATGGAGAGCTAAAAAATCATCTATGGGTTGATTTCTCCTAAAAAACAGGAACCACCATCACTGACCTCTCTTGACTGTTTCCATGGTGAACTTGCTGGTGCCCAGTATTTCACAACCACCCCAGTTCCTCTTTTCAGGTCTTGGATACCAACATCCTTGGAGCCAGTCTGTACCATCTGGAATGACCGTGAGTGCCAACGCCGTGTTATTCCCTTCTCTTTTCTTCTTCCCTCCCCAGTCCTCTTCCAAATCCTCCTGCTTGCGGGTCTCCTGAGTGCCAAGCGGTTCCCATGCTTTCCCGAGTATTGTCTGCATGACCAGGACTACGAGGAGCTGCTGAAGATCGTCCAGGATGGGCTGGAGCCCACAGCTCACCCGGCGCACGTGGTCGTGGTGGGCGCGGGGATTGGTGGGCTGACAGCAGCCAAGCTGCTCCAGGACGCTGGGCACACGGTGGGAATTCCACAAGGCTCTCCCAGGCTTGTTTCCCTCCTCTAGAGGTCTTCCAGGCTGGTGAGGGAAAAGGAAATGCAGTGAGTCGACCACAGTGGTGGAAGAAGGAACAGAAGGAGATTTGTCTTCAATAATTTCCCCTGATATTTGTTCCTGCAAATCAAACAAGCCCTTTGCATTCTGTCTTTAAGGCAACAGAAATTCCAGGGGTTTCCAAACCATCCCAAAGCACCTATGAGTCTCAAAGAGGGTTTCCAGGGCATGGAGGGACAGATTGGTGCTGCTTTCAAAGCCCTGTTTGACCCTGAAACACCATGAGAACCTCACCAGAGCTGGTGTCCAAATGCAACCCAGGAGCTGGGAAATGAGAAGCTGCCCCATAGGCAGAGGTGTCTCGGCCAACAGAGAAGGGTTTGGATCTACAGGTGCTTCATTTGCCATCTGAACGGGGTCTGTCCCACCATCTGGACCTTGTTTTGGGGGTGTTTCACTTCAAACAAGACCTTTCTCAAACACTTCCAATCTCCACCCAATTTTTTAGGTTACCATTCTGGAAAGGAGCGGCTGGGTCGGGGGGCGCATCCGGACGTACCGCCCTGAGGGACAGGACTGGTACGTGGAGCTGGGACCCATGCGCCTGCCAGGCAAGCACAGGTGAGGGCATGTCCACCCCTGTGGTCAGGTGGGGGACCAGCCCAGTCTGGGGAGCGAATCATCCCCATCGCTTCCTCAGGGTTCAGCATCCGTGATAAAGAGACAAAATGCTTTGCTGGCAGAGCTGGGGGGTTGGCTGTTGGCTCATGGCACCATCGCTCTGCCTTTTTCCCAGGCTTGTCCGTGAATTCATCCGCCAGTTCAACCTGAAGCTGAATCCCTTCATCCAGAGGGACAACAACACCTGGTACTTCCTGAAGGGTGCTCGGGTCAGGGCTGAGGAGGTAAACAGGAACCCTGACATCCTGAATTACACAGTGAAGCCATCAGAGAGGGGCAAGAGTGCCGTCCAACTGTACCGGGAGGTACTGAACAAGGTACAAGATTTTCTTGTGGTGTTCCCTCACCTGAAGGATGAGTTGGGAAAGACTTGTCTATGAGTTGGGGAAAACTGGGCCAGGAGTTGGAGAAGACTTGGCCATGAACTGGGGAAGACTCAGCACTAAGTTGGGGCAGAACAGGGCCTTTTTGGAATGAAAATCAAGGAGGCTTGTTGAGAAACAAGGACAGATGGTTGCAAAACCCCTCTTTGTCCACAAGAAATCCTTTGGAAGGAGTCCACCAGGATTTGGATGAGCAGAAAATGCCATACCAAGGCACAGCTGCCCAAAACTTGATGTCCAGAAGCTCTAGGGGTTACCAAACCCTAAAATCCGGAGAGAATTTTGGGCAGCACTTTGGGAAACGGATCTTTTTTCCTGTGAAAATATCAGTGTTTCTTCTCCAGGCTTTTAAGAAGTTCCAGACCACTGATTGCAGGAAGTATCTGGCTCAACACGACTCCTTCTCTACCAAGGTAATGGGCTTGGGCTCGAGAGCCAATTTAATCCCAGCTCTTGATAATTAACCTGCTCTCCCTGCTTTGAGAAGGGCCTGTCTGTGTCACTCTAACCCCATCCTGTCACCTTTTGGATGCTTTTCCCTAAT
This sequence comes from Poecile montanus, assembly GCA_038429875.1. NCBI lineage: Eukaryota > Metazoa > Chordata > Aves > Passeriformes > Paridae > Poecile > Poecile montanus. The sequence goes on along the minus strand of CM076537.1, from coordinate 1,102,464 downwards.
AAATGGCCCCTTCTACTTACAAAATGCTGAGAAAGGGGCCAGCACAGCTCCAGAAGAACCCTAACTGAGGTAGCAACCTCTGGCTGTGTCTCTTCTCCTGGGATCTCCAGGAATATTTGATCAAGGTGGGGGGGCTGAGCCGAGGAGCTGTTGAGATGATCGGTGACTTGCTGAATGAGGACTCAGGGTTTTACCTGTCCTTCCTCGCCTCACTGTGGGACTTCAGCATCTTCTCTGAAGAGAGGTGAGTGCTGTCCCTCCAGCCCAACCCTGTTCCCATAACAGGAAACGTCAGAGTGATTCCAAACAGGAACTGCTTGAGGCTCTATGGGGCCTCCAAGTTCCACTGGTGTCTCCAGAAGAGCTCCAGTTTTTACACCCCCTAAACCCCAGCGTCCTTCCCACACCTCCCGTTTCTCGTCTCTTCCAGCTTTGATGAAATCACTGGAGGGTTTGACCAACTGCCCAGAGCCTTCCACAAGGCGCTGCCCAACGTCATCCAGTTCAACTGCACTGTGGAGAAGATCATGACAAAGGGC